>APFE030729977.1:273246-405198 GCA_000404065.3 Pinus taeda
TATTACCCGACGAACCCACGCACCCTGTTTCCAAAAATGTCGTCCCCGTCCCCGCACCCACGTTTCCTGGCAACATAGGTTACTTCATTTGCTTACATAGAATTACTAGTGTATAGCTATCTTACACTGGTAATTAGATCTGGAAAATATTTTAGGATTGGAAGTGGCTAGTGTGCTTTTGTTTAAGTTGCTAGAATTTTCTTCCATTATATTTTTCATTTTTCATCTGAAGCTAACAAAATATTTTTGAGGTGTGTAAAAAATATTCAGTTGAAACAAATCTCAAGTGTAAGGGGATGCTTTTGCTTAAGTTAACCAACTCTTGAGTGATTAAGTAGAAGAATCCATTTTATTTCACTTGAAGGATTGATCTGACGAATTTCTTGCAGGGTTTCCAGACCTTAGATAGATGAAAACTTTATATATCTCATTTATCTCTTTTTAAACTATTGTGCTCAACAGAATAAATTTGATATTTAAAGAGCTAGTTACATCGTAAATGTTTGTAAATGATATTTGAATTATTTTTGTTTTAATTTCTTTTTTGTAAATATAATATTTGTAGATATTTTATTTTAGTATTTGTAAATATGTCAAACTTCGAAAAAAAATATAAAAATAAAAAACAAAAAAATAACCTTTATGCTTATGACTTTCTTTTATATATATTTGTAGTCTCCATTGTTGAAGAATCTAGGGCAAACACAGCTAGGTTGATTCTTCTTATACATGATAACAATTTGTGAAATGTTGATACATTTTTATTTTAGCTTGATGTGAGTTAGCTTCATCAAACTACTATTAAAACAAAAGAGACAAGAACACAAGTGATTGGCTTTCTGCTAGGGCCAAAACCTCTCCCTCTTGGAGAGGAAAACCCATGCGTAAATTCTTCTTATAGAGATTCCATTGACGAATACCAAGACCAGGACCCAAGACTCAATTTGCCTCTCCAAGACCAAGCCATCAATCCTCTTTGTGTCACTGTTGAGATCATTCTCTTCTCTATACCATAGAGGTCATCATCATTGTGATCTTCATCACTGCTGCAAACCCATGCCCTTTATTACTGCTGCAACATTATGCTCTTCATTACTGCCGCAACACCATGATATTCATCACTGTATATTAATATCGTAAGCAAAGAGAGCATATAGAGACTGTAGGGATCACTGTAATCCTCTTCATACCGACAAAGTGAGACTTTTATTATGTACATTCATTAAGGTTGTGACAGCGTTCTAGATCCTTGTGATTACGATGATCAATACTGCATTTCAGCACAGATCTACACACATACATAAAGATCATATGTTAATATTGCGTAGTCTTCTTTTATCCATCCGAGATCCATGCATCTACAGGTATGCTGAAATATGATTTTGCCCAGAACTTGAAACTATGTTGAGAGTATTCCATTTGTATGCTTAGATCACACGCTGCCTCCTCCACCGTGTATTGGCAATCATGGCTGCACCTAAAAACCAAGACAAGGTGCAGTCAAACCCTACTGCAGCTCTCTATCTCATCTGAGGCCTTGACTGTTGCTAATTGCCTTGACTGCGGCTTCTCTTCTATGCCTGCGGCTCCATCTCCCTGCAGCAACCTCTCACTGCGGCTACCTTATGACTGCGGCTTCATCTCCTCAATACTGCGGCTCCATCTCCTCAAGACTATGGCTCCATCTCCTCAAGACTGCAGCTACTGTGGCTTCTTATTGCGGCTTTTTATTACCCGAAATTTCAAAGAGATAGAAGTGCGAAGTTCTATATTTTGAGATGACGCTTCGTGGGTATATATAGTGGTGAGGGTTCATATGTGGGCCAACATAACTTCATGAACCGATGTGTCTTCATACCAAGCCGACATACTTACTTGATTATAAAATAAAAAAGGGTACTTGATTGTGAAGATGAAATATTCACCTTGATCAAATTGGTAGAAGTTGGAGTAGACATGCAAATTTCCTCCTTTTCCTTCGAGCTATCTTGATTATGTATGTGGGCTACATAAGGAATCTATGCAGCATTGTCTTGTAATTGCTTGCCATGCAAAAAACACCTTCATTCTTAATCGAGTATTGTCTATCCAAGTCATTTGTAGCTGATCTGATTCTATTCCTTTGTGAAATGATTGAACTCATGGTGGCATGACCTAGATCAAAATTGTGGGAGTCATCAAAGAGGTTTCCATGAATCTTAAGATCTGAGAGCTTCATCTTTGACCGTCATCCTTCAGAACCCTTGTTGTTATAGACTGAGGTTGGACACTGTGTCTTAGATCTAGGCCTTGTAGATCCTGATCCCTTCAACTACTTTAAGACCTTGTAGAAAACTTGACTTTTGAATGTCTCTTCTCTACTCCTTTCTTTGATTGTTGAACCTTTTTCTTTGATACCATGTTGAAGAATCTAGGGCAAACACAGTTAGGCTGATTCTTCTTATACATGATAACAATTTGTGAAGTGTTGATACTTTTTTATTTTAGCTTGATGTTACTTCATTATTAACATATGTGAGTTAGCTTCATCAAACTGCTATCAAAACAAAAGAGACAAGAACACAAGTGATTGGCTTTCTGCCAGGGCCAAAACCTCTCCCTCTTGGAGAGGAAAACCCATGCGCAAATTCTTCTTATAGAGATTCCATTGACGAATACCAAGACCAGGACCCAAGACTCAATCTGCCTCTCCAAGACCAAGCCATCAATCATCTTCGTGTCACTATTGAGATCATTCTCTTCGTTGTACCACAGATGTCATCATCATTGTGATCTTCATCACTGCTGCAACCCCATGCCCTTTATTACTGTTGCAACATTATGCTCTTCATTACTACTGCAACACCATGATCTTCATCACTGTATATTAATATCCTATGCCAAGAGAGCATATAGAGACTGTAGGGATCACTGTAATCCTCTTCATACCGAGACAGTGAGTCTTTTATTATGTACATTCATTAACGTTTTGACAACGTTCTAGATCATTAAGGCTGAGATAATGTGTTAATACTGTGTAGTCTTCTTTTATCCATTCGAGATCCATGCATCTACAGGTATGCCGAAATATGATTTTGCCCAGAACTTGAAACTATGCTGAGAGTATTCCATTTGTATGCTTAGATCACACGCTGCCTGCACCACCGTGTATCCGCAATCATGCCTGCACCTAAAAACCAAGACAAGGTGCAGTCAAACCCTACTGCGGCTCTCTGTCTCATCTGAGGCCTTGACTGCCGCTAATTGCCTTGACTGTGGCTTCTCTTCTATGCCTGCGGCTCTATGGCTGCCTTATGACTACGGCTCCATCTCCTCAATACTGCGGCTCCATCTCCTCAAGACTGTGGCTCCATCTCCTCAAGACTGTGACTATTGTGGCTTCTTACTGCAGCTTTTTATTGCCCAAAATTTCAGAGAGATAGAAGTGCGAAGTTCTATATTTTGAGTTGACCCTTCATGGGTATATATAGTGGTGAGGATTCATATGTGAGCCGACATAACTTCATGAACCAATGTGTCTTTATACCAAGCCGACATAACTTGTATTTATATATTTAATTCATATTTCTTTGTAGCCGACGTGATCATCTTCGCTTGCAGACTTCTTGTGCTTGTTCTTGAGGCATTGATCTTTGTCTTGGAGGGCTGCTACACTTGTTGAAGACTTGTATACATTTACATGGACTCATGACATTATTCTTTGACATAGACATAAATCCAAAAGACATCAAGAAAAAGTCTTTTACCTAGAGACACTTCTTGCTCATGAAACCCATGTAGCAAGATTACAAAAATAATTTATTTCCTTTTATTACATCAAATACAAAGATCATGTCATCATGAAGACCGAACCTAGTTACACTTTATTCAACACTCCCTCTTAACTAGGGAGGTATTCATAATGGTACTTGGTCATTCTCAATCTGAAGAATTTCTCATAAGAAGAATCGGATTTGCAATCCATCTGTTATAGCATCATTTCAACCAACATTGTTTCCATTTAGCAAGGCCTTGACTAACAGCTCTATCTCTCACTTAGATCAGAGTACACAATGTTGGCGAGACCAATGACTGATAGACACACATCATCATTGTCTCTCTTAGGGTCATACCCACTCGGGTGTTCTCCGAGTATGCCCTACTAGGACTATTCTCATTTTGGGTTCCCAACCCTCAAGAATATCGATCCTCTTGCCCACTCTCATCTTGGATGCCCTACCACATCCTCAAAGAGTGTTGGATGCTAGATGATTACACAATCCTCCATTCTTTCTTCCAAACTGAAGACAAGAATGTCGTGTCTCACTCTCCCTCTTAACCAAGGACAAGTTTCAAGTTTCTTTTTACTCAGAAACTTGCTCAAGTTCCTTTACTCATAGGAACCACCCAAAGCTCCCTCTTATACAGGGACTCTATCATCAGTACTTTATAGGGTCTTCTAGTTGACTGGCGATCCACGATCTTGATGTCATCAATTTCTTCACATGTAGGGTTCAGCCATCCATCACTTTCCTCCGTCATGTCATTCCTTCTTTCTCCAAAAGTATCCTCCTTAGCTTTACATTTGGGGCTTCCTTTATCAACTCATCTGTCTTCACTTTTCATCAACAATGATTGCTATGGATCACAAGGTACATAGTCGTGACATCCTTCACAACTCTCCTTTCCTAGATCCTGCACACATACCCAGACTGTACCAAGAGGTCAAACACCAAAAACAAATTACATATTACCTTTTGGTGATGGCCTTCTTTCAGTGACATCTTCTTGTAGGCATCAATCATCCCGCACACATGTTGACACATTTCCCAATGATATCTGTTGTCAAGGGTCCTGATCTTTTCAGACTTCTATCGGAGTCTCCACACCATTCTGAGAGGTTTCCTAGTCAATTCTTCCTGATCCTCTAGATGTTGACTGCCTTCGTCATGGTTGCACTCTTCACGATCTCTTCCATTCTCATATCTTTTATTCCCAGGAACTCTCATAGTTCTTCAATGGTCATCAACAACCTCATACTGCATAATGAGGACATATTATGGTTATTTCATCTAATTTGACTTATGTCTTTCTACATCCTTTCAGAGTTGGAGATCCTTTCCATATTGATCATGCTTGATCCATTTTACCTGCAACCATGTGTCATGATATTACAATATCCAATACAAGTATACATACCTCATTTTCCCTTTAGGTTACTTTCAACAGCTTTCTTGATTGAACAGATCTTCAATCCCTTGATCTGCTTCATCATGTCATGAGTTCTTCATCTCACGATTTCCATAAGTTGGAATTCCTGATGAAGTATTTGCTGCCTTCCCAGACTAGGGGATTCTCTTCTGAGGTTTCCATCAGATATTCTTCAGGATCTAGTATATCCCCATATGACAAATGTTCCCTTTGACCTGGATGACTTCTTCTTTTCCTTTAATGTCCAAAGAGATTCCCAAGAGCTATGTTCTTCCTATATGAGCTCTTGATTCCATGATGCCACGATGCATCTTCTTACCATGCTCATATCTACAAGGACTTCTGATATGACCCATTTAAGAGGGATGCCATTTCATTTATATTGGGGATCTATTACTCCCTCTTTCCTATAGCTTCCTCTATCCTTCGGATGATATGAACCCTTTTTCATAATCTTTTCATAGTGTTGTTCTGTTTTTGTTAACCTTTCCTTTGCACATAGTTGAGTCCTTTCAATTTACCTTTCTCTATCTGGCATAGAGATCACAAATTGTTGATTGAGGTGACCTTCTTGTTCATGGACAATTGTCACCTTGCGTATCAATGATGATTATCTATTCATCATTTTCCCAGATCTCTCAATTGAGATCTCATGAAGATATTTCTTCATTCTTTGGCACCTTCTGCAATGCATTTCAGAGAGTATGTCCTCTAGCATTTCAAGTATCCTTCTTATGTCTCCTTTCTTACTTGATAGAACCTTAAGAGTTCTCATGACTTCAAAGGAGACCTTGATGCACTGACTTCTCTAAGGATAATGACAATCCTTCTTATTCCATGCAAGACCCTTGATGACCCATCAATATATAGGTCTTCTTACAATCATAAAGTCATAAAACCAAATTTGATTATAAAATAAAAAAAAGGGTACTTCCTTGATTGTGAAGATGAAATATTCACCTTGATCAAGTTGGTAGAAGTTGGAGTAGACATGCAAATTTCCTCCTTTTCCTTTGAGCTATCTTGATTATTTATTTGGGCTACATAAGGAATCTATGCAACATTGTCTTGTAATTGCTTGCCATGCACAAAACACCTTCATTCTTAATCGAGTATTATCTATCCAAGTCATGTTGTAGCTGATCTGATTCTGTTCCTTTGGGAAATGATTGAACTCACAGTGGCATGACCTAGATCAAAACTGTGGGAGTCATCAAAGAGGTTGCCATGAATCTTAAGATCTGAGAGCTTCATCTTTGACTGTCATCCTTCAGAACCCTTGTTGTTATAAACTGAGGTTGGACACTGCCTCTTAGATCTAGGCCTTGTAGATCTTGATCCCTTCAACTACTTTGAGACCTTGTAGAAAACTTGACTTCTAAATGTCTCTTCTCTGCCCCTTTCTTTGATTGTTGAACCTTTTTCTCTGATACCATGTTGAAGAATCTAGGGCAAACACAGTTAGGTTGATTCTTCTTATACATGATAACAATTTGTGAAGTGTTGATACATTTTTATTTTAGCTTGATGTTACTTCATTATTAACATATGTGAGTTAGCTTCATCAAACTGCTATCAAAACAAAAGAGACAAGAACACAAGTGATTGGCTTTCTGCCAGGGCCAAAACCTCTCCCTGTTGGAGAGGAAAACCCATGCGTAAATTCTTCTTATAGAGATTCCATTGACGAATACCAAGACCAGGACCCAAGACTCAATCTGCCTCTCCAAGACCAGGCCATCAATCCTCTTCGTGTCATTGTTGAGATCATTCTCTTCGTTGTATCACAGACGTCATCATCATTGTGATCTTCATCACTGCTGCAACCCCATGCCCTTTATTACTACTGCAACATTATGCTCTTCATTATTGCTGCGACACCATGATCTTCATCATTGTATATTAATATCCTATTCCAAGAGAGCATATAGAGACTGTAGGGATCACTGTAATCCTCTTCATACTGAGACAGTGAGTCTTTTATTATGTACATTCATTAAGGCTATGATAGCGTTCTAGATCATTAAGGCTGAGATAATATGTTAATATTGTGTAGTCTTCTTTTATCCATTCGAGATCCATGCATCTACAGGTATGCCAAAATATGATTTTGCCTAGAACTTGAAACTATGCTGAGAGTATTCCATTTGTATGCTTAGATCACACGCTGCCTGCACCACCGTGTATCTGCAATCATGCCTGCACCTAAAAACCAAGACAAGGTGTAGTCAAACCCTATTGCGGCTCTCTGTCTCATCTGAGGCCTTGACTGCTGCTAATTGCCTTGACTACGGCTTGTCTTCTATGCCTACGGCTCCATCTCCCTATGGCTACCTCTCACTGTGGCTGCCTTATGACTACGGCTTCATCTCCTCAATGCTGCGGCTCCATCTCCTTAAGACTGTGGCTCCATCTCCTCAAGACTGTGACTATTGTGGCTTCTTACTGCAGCTTTTTATTGCCCAAAATTTCAGAGAGATAGAAGTGTGAAGTTCTATATTTTGAGTTGACCCTTCGTGGGTATATATAGTGGTGAGGATTCATATGTGAGTCGACATAACTTCATGAACCGCTATGTCTTTATACCAATCCAACATAACTTATATTTATATATTTAATTCATATTTCTTTGTAGCCGACGTGATCATCTTCGCTTGCGGACTTCTTGTGCTTGTTCTTAAGGCATTGATCTTGGTCTTGGAGGGTTGCTACACTTGTTGAAAACTTGTATACATTTACATGCACTCATGACATGATTCTTTGACATAGACATAAATCCTAAAGACATCAAGAAGAAGTCTTTTACCTAGAGACACTTCTTGCTCATGAAACCCATGTGGCAAGATTACAAAAATAATTTATTTCCTTTTATTACATCAAATACAAAGATCATGTCATCATGAAGGCCGAACCTAGTTACACTTTCTTCAACATCCACAGGAACAATGTAGGTTTTTGGCTTTTCTTTTTACATGTGTATTTGTGGGCCCATCCCTCACCCAGCCTAAAGGGTTAGGGTTTGAGGCCTCTAGTTGAAATTTCTTTTAAATTTTAATATTATTTTGTGGGGCCGCTAAGCTTTTAGGGTTTCATTGTAGGCTTAGAGGATTAATATTTTAACGCTTTATGCCTCAAAAAATTTACATGGTTTCAACTTCAAGTTTTGTTTGGTTCTCCAATTTAGATTTCGATTTGGGTTTGATTTGCAGTCTCATAGATAAGTTTTGTGGCTCAGATTTAGGCTAGTTGCAGGGTTATAGAAACTTATAATTTTATCTCTAATCCGCATTTGTTTTGGCAGAAGCAAATTAAATTTTTTGCAGGGTTTCTCAACAATTTGAAGGCCTCATTTGACCAGTGAATTTTTTTAATGGATTCACTAGCCTCATATTCAATTATGGCTTAGCCGCAAACCATTTTGGCACAAGTTACCCTTGGCTGCATTCAATTTTTTTTTATAACTGTAGGCTTATTATTCACTCTTTGGTTGGGCTACAAGGGTTTAAGATTCATATGGTTATTTTTGTCTCAATTTGTTGAAGCTCATCATTGGTTTGCAGGTGTATTTCGTCATATTCTTTGAAGGGTTTGAAAGAAAACGAATAGAAAGGAGGGCTCAGCCCTAACCCCAGTCTAAACGGCTAGGGTTTCAGGCCTTACGCTATACCTTTTTGTGGGTTGTTGGACTTCAGAACTTATCTTTCTTGGAAGCTTTAGGATTTGATGCTTGGTCTAAGCATCTATTTGAAATTTTTCTATGGATTTTAAAATTATTTTTTGAAGTTGCTGGCTTTTAAGGACCTCAAGCAAATTCTGCCTTCTTAAACCAGTTCGCAAGGGGTTTTCTACAAAATTTGTGGTATAAACTGTTGATAATTTCCCAAGACCGAAGGGACGATAAATCATTTTTTAGGTGATTTCTGCAGTAAATTTGTGGAGGAAGTCGAACCTTGAAAACATATGAAATTACCTAGATTTTCCTTAGTAATATTTAATTCAATTTTTGTGGTTAAATTGGGCTAGGTTGCATGCATTAAGGGCTTGAATTACATTTTCTGCCTAACTTTACAGGGAATCACAGAAATTTTGAAAGGGTTTTCTCCACTAAAATTTTGTTGACTTAACTGTGTTCTTTTGACAAGGTTCAGGGCTTCTCCAACTGACCTATTTCTACTAGATGTGAGCTTAAAATTTCCTCCTATACCTGGTGCTCACGTAAAGCTGATTGGCAGGTTTATAAGCAGTGGACTTGTTCATTAAGAGACATATCTCTGGTATCAAGGAAACTTTGCAGCACAGAAGTTGTTTGTTTTGGGACTATGTTTTTCTTTCATTTTGATTAATTTTTCTTTTGTTGGATATAGCTACAGGAATTCAGAGCACATTCGCTGTTTGAATATTCGGTGATTTTATATATAATATATATATATATATATCTGAAAAAGCTTTGTATATCGTTATGAGTGTAGATTCTAGAACTTTCGTATCACCTGGTGCAAAATATTTTGAGGTTTTAGGTCTTTGCATTTTAGGGGTCTTTTCATCTACTTGGAGCTTAAAGTTAAAGTGACAAATTTTAAAGCCCTCCTTCATCAAATCTGAAAAATTCCAAGGGAGTTTCTTTCAACCTGGTCACACAAGAAAATCAATCCGAACAATAGTAATAATAAGCCTATAATCGCACATGATAATTCCAAGAGTAATCATAAGCATTTAACTCACATCTTTTGCAAATTTGGATGACTGATTGGGTATTGGAGGATTGATATTTTCACTACAGTAATCTGATATTTCACTAACAGTGGTATTTTGTGGAGTGGTGTATCCTTTGCAAATCAACCATTGGTTTTAGGTACAAAATTTTGCCTTGTAGGGACAGTCATCAGTTCTTCCTTAAAGGGACGTTTACCTTCGAAATATTGAGCTTTATTTACTGCAAAAAATCATTTGCCTTGGAATTGTTGGCTTGGGAATTTTCCTCTTGTTTTCATCTAAGACTGTGAGCCCCTCTCACTGGCATCAATTTGTTGGAGGACTGGTTTTGTTGCTGCAACAAGTTCAGTCATCAAAGTGCTAAGCCTCATATTGAAGCAGAGGATCCATCATATTTGTGCACTATTTTATTGGAAAGACAAAGGAATTCAAAGTCTGATCTCTGGATATTTTTTTTGGATTTGTCTTTCATCTTAAGGAGTTGCCTTATCTTTGTAACTCTCATATCTCTGTTGTAAAGCTCCTTGAAAAGAAGAGCCTTTCTTCCTGTCCTAGAGGCTTTTTTTTTCCCATTTGTAAGTTCACTAATAAAGCAAATTCTTCTTCTTCTTCTTTTTTGAGGGAGCTTGGAATTTGTTTCCAAGGCATCCTGTTTCTCCTTATTTAAATGGGAGATCTTGTGTTTGGTTTTGTAACTCACTAACTTGCACACTGCATTGCATCTTCTAATTGCATTCTCTATCTCGCACTTTCCTAGTTGCTTCTGATCTAATTTCATTGAAGTACTTCCAGCCTTGCTTCAATTGTTGTTTATGATCTAAAGTATTTTTTCTAATTAACTGTTAGCAATTTCATCTGCCTTTTCCATGATTGAGAATTGATTATAATATTTACATGTTCAACCATCTAAACAAGCAAAGAAGACCTTAAATTCTCTATTGTATAAAATCATTGTGGAATTTTTGCTCTAACTCTTTTAACTTTAATTATCAGTTTTGCTCTTGAGTAACTATGGTTACTTCATTGGTTATTGTATAAGCTAATATTGTGTTCTAAGTGTTTATCATAATCTTTGGATTGGTATCTACTTTCCTTGAAGCAGCATTGTTATCATTATAGTCCATTGAAAATCTTGCATCAATATTTGCATTCTAGATTTATATTTTGGATAGCTTAGTTTGCATTCACCTATCTGGCTTTGTCTAATTTGGCATATTGTTATTTTGTGAGCACTCTACCTTTTCTTGCAATTCTATATTATTGCTCTTGAATTGTCATTTAATTTCCTTGCTCATTGCCCATTGATATTGTTACATTTATTTGAGCATCTCTTTAAAAACAAAGTACAAGTTTATTTTATTCTTGCAAGGTAGATTTTTTGCTCATCTTTTAATATTGTGTCATTTACTATACTAATACTTGTCCTATAGCATTATTTATCTTGTGACTTGAAATATCTTTCAAGTGTTGAATCTCTTCTAAGCATTGTTATAAGGCACTGGTTTATCATTGTTAATCTAGTCATTGTCTTATTTATCTTATTGGGATTGTCCTGTTAAATATGTACATTGCTCTTTTAGTAATCAAGCTTGCTAAATAATTTTAATCAAGTTGCTTAGATAAAAAATTGCCTTTCCCTTAGTCTCCTAGACTTGTTGTTGCAACAAGTTTTCTCTTTCTAACTATCCTTAGGGACTACCCCCCTTAGCTTATCTAGAAGAGAGCTTAAACGGAGTGAGTAGGGATTAGGTGACAGCCCCTACTCTAAGGGTTGTGCCTTAAAGATTATACCTTGCGGGGTTAGAAACTTTTCCCGCACTTAGGTGTACATCTTAAGCGAAAACAAGGTGTATATGAATTAAGAAATTTGGGTAATCAGGAATTTAGAAGTGCAGCAAGAGAAAATCTTGCAATTAGTATGCAGGAGTTGCAGGAAAGGATCAAACAGCAACTACAAGAAAGTAGCAGCAAATATAAACAGTGGGTGGACATGAAGAAGAAACAATGAAATTTTCAGATTGGTGACTTACTCATGGTACATTTGAGAAACGAGAAATTTCCAGCGAAAACATATAACAAGCTTAAGGTGAAGAAAATTGGTCCTTGTAAAATCTTGAGCAAATTTTCATCCAATGCATATGAAATATAACTCCCTCAAGATATTGGCACTTCACTTATCTTCAATGTAGCTGATTTATATCAATTCAAAGAACAAGACAACACTTCAAATGATGCAACTATTAGTGATGAAAATTAGACTGGTGAATGGAAGAGTCAACTGCCAAAAGCAGTTCCAGAAGAGATTGACCCAGTGTTGGATCAGAAATTGATTAAAAGAACCAGAGGCAAGGAATATTATCAGTGTTTACTCAAGTGGAAGAATCAACCTGTTGAAGACTTTACTGGCATGACAGAGGCAAAGATTTCAAAGTACGGTACCACAGTGGAAACCCTTATGAAGATTTTATTTCCTCGGGAGTTTGATGCAGGAGCATCACCATCAGTAAATTCATTTTGACCATGACAGTCAAAAATTCATTTACTACAGGAAGTGGATTTCCTGAATTTAATTTAATTATTGAATATACTTGGAAAAAATAGTATTTAGTTGAAATTGTTATGTATTTTCATAAATTAGAAGTTTTTTGTAGCTGATATCCGAGAGATATTTTAGACAATTTTATTATCTCAAATATTCTCTAGATTTAGGACTCAGATCATAATTAATGGATCTGAACTAATTTATTGTTTGCATTAAAAACAGACCTAGAGTTCAAGAGAGAGATTCAAATAGCTAGAGAGGATTGTGAGTGTGTGAGTGTGTGAGTGAGATTTAGTGTGTTTTATGTAGAAAAGGACTCAATACATTGAAGAATCTTTGTCCTTTTTATTGATGGATTACTGGTGCTCTGCTTTGATTTGAAATTGCTTCCAATTTATGTATCATAGAACTGTTGTAGAATTCTTTGTTGAGTTTTGATCCAGGCCCCAATGTCTGCACTACATCACCAAGTACACAATCAAAGCTACCATGTTTTTCCGCAACTCACAATTGGCGTCGACGAGTTTTCACAAATCAAGTCTCATTATAGTGGTATGTTGTCGGGTTCGTTCTACAACTAGCCGAACGAAGAATTTATAAGCCAAAGTTAAAGCATAAAAAGCCTAAACTTTCATCGTTAGCACGCATCCCAAGATTAGTCGGCTTGTCGCAAATTTTGTTAAAGTTTTGTTGAATCTTGCTTGGAGCCCTGACCCCTAAGTAAGCGACTTGGTAGGACCTAGTTGAAGATCACATACCATTTGCACTTGAATCAGAGCAAATCAGACAGACCATTAGTTGGCCTTTGTTTGTTGGACATTTTACATAGTCAACCTGATCTGACTAGTCTGCAGCATAGCCAAACCTGACTTGTCAAGAGCATAAAAATTATAAATCGTGGAACCTCCCAAGCCGACTAATTTATCATTCGTAATAAAAGTTTGATAATTGGGTTTTAGATGGGTTTTTATCAATTTTTGAAGAACCGGGTTGCTTGTAAACTTGATTTGAAAAAAAATACCAAGTAGGGGCATTTGGAAAGACTGAATTGGCATCAATGCGTGTATGCATACAGAGAAAACAGTGCAGGGCCATTCTCCCTTTATGATTATACATCTGAAAGGTTCTAGGGCCCACAATGAATGAGGTAGGTGAGTATTGTGAGCTTGTAGGATTCCATGGGTTGCAAAATACAGCCCTACAAACCATAGGTCCTAAAGAGGCACACAACATAAATATCAACAAAAGAATACACAAAAAATTTAAACATAGAATCAGACAATTACATTGTCAATTATTCGATATGGTTCCATATGAGGGTATATATAGATGCAGATATACATATACATATATACATATATGCATGAACATATGTGTGAGTGAGTATATTTAGAGAGAGAGAGAGACAATTTGACTGATGGGAAAGAGAAATTTGGTTATTTTAGAGCAAGCATTTTTCCTATATGGGAATTCTATTTAATAGTCTAGGAGATCCTAGACATTATATCTCAATTCCAATAAAGTTTGAACTTTGAACTATCCAATGCAATTTCAGCTAAGGTATCCAAATGTAACTTGAATAAGACTTACCGCAGCCGAAGAGCTAATGCCTGAACTATCAAAAGATCCTGATCCTTCAATAAACCCAATAATACCCTGCAAAAGATTGTTAACCAAAATATTAACAGAATGTCAAAATACCACAGTAATTCAAAAGCTGAAATCCATCAACCATGTTAACTTGCTAAACAGTGGAAAATAATGGCAATAAATGTAAAAAAATAAAACAAACCATAACTTAAAAGCATATTCCAATGGCCTAGACCACCAAACTGGAGAATAAACATAATTATGTATGTTAGCGCAAGGATTACTCATTATTAAATGTAAAGGAGAGAGAACGAGAGCAAATTTTGAAAACATTGACAAAAAACTTCAATGGTATGAGGTTAAAAATCAACAAACTGCATAGCTTTTTCTTTTCTACAAAAAAATTCTTATATTTACAGACAACTAATTGTAAACATCAAAAGAGAAGAGGAAGGGTATATACAATGGACTTTACATCTTCTTCCAAAGAGCTACTAATGCTGAAATAAAGTCTAAATAGGCCATAAAATGTAAAATTTGAGCATCTTTGATTAACAAAGCTCCTATGTCCTATAGTTGGTGACATACCTCATTATGCCACATAGCAGAAAATGCAGGCAAAGAGCTAACCTCAATGCCAAAAACAAACTCACCCTATTTTCCAAAGAATGAACAAAGAAAAAACTTTCAAGGACCATCGAATCCCGATTAAGCATGAACAAATTAGATGGTTCCAATCACCAAACAACACCATCCAACAATGAATCTAACCTTAAAAGAGACCAAGGCAATGGTCCTAAATGAACGCCCACCACTCCTAGCGAACTAGCACTCCCCAAAAATATGTTTCATCACCCCAAAGCAATGACAAAAGGAACATAGTCCATCTCTTTTCCAATCTTGATTTCAAGGGGATCCCCTAGTAGATAACAAGCCAATAAAAAACCATAGCTTATGGAACAATAATTCTACCCACCCACCTATCCTCTGCATCAACAAACACCCATCTCACAATGAGAATCAAGCCTAATGAATGTCATTGATGCAACAAGTTGAAAAAAGTCCTACTCCTACAACAATTTTCCAAAACTCCAACCACATTCCCTCCAAAATGACCCAAAATCCCAATGTTCATTTTAAACAAAGCCTACAAGAGCATAAGCCCTAACAAATATCGATCAAGGGTCAGGAGGCCACACTCCTAAGCCAAGGAATGCCAACCTTTCCAAGACCAAAAATAAGCATCCAACAAATCTCCCAAAAAGAAGACGCCTTTCCTTCTCAATAAACGAGCCTAAAGTCAAGGGAACATACTAAAAATCAGTGCCTTGAGACCTCCAACTTCAAATAGAAAGACGTGCCGAATCCCAACCTACCCTGCTTCACTCTAAGTTCCACCTGAACACTCCCACCACTACTCTCCATGCTAACCAAATACTCCTAAATACAAGTGAGCATAAACCTAAAACAGATAGGGTGATATGACATCACACAAAGCAAAATTCCCCACACTTTGCCCATGTACTATACTATCATCATCCTATGCCAAAATAAAACCTGCGAAATGGGTGGTAAGGAAAACTATATACCTTTAATAAAGGCTCTTACTCAAATAACCTAGTTCAAATCAAATGATTATTAACTTAGACAAACATCCATCTATGCCTTTACAAGCATCATTTCTCTTCACCGTGGTCTTCATAGTATGATCAAAAGATAATATTGACAACCTCCCCTTCAATTATGTATCCACATAGCCACTAGATATTAAATAGATTGAAACCATGCAAATTGAACTCTCAACCTAGTTTGAGTTTGCTTTGATACCACAAAAGTTACAAAGATCCCTAAAGCAAGTGGAAACATCCAAATTTCATACAAGGATGGGTAGTAACAAGTATGTAACAAACACAAGAGACAAGTCAAAAATGGAGAGCTCCAACAACCATACTTATCTAGAGACATTGTGAATATTTTTTATTTTCTTCTTAGCACTTTATTTGATGATTAGTGTCACCCAAACACCAAAGTGAAAAGACATTGACACAGTCTAGGAACCTTGTCCATTTTGGACACTTGTGTGGCCATGATGAACCCCAAGGTACATACTGCAAAATCTAGCAAGCATAGTGCAAAGCCTCAATAGGTATAAGTTCATTCCTCATTAAAACAAGATATCGGTTACCATTGTCAGCCCAGTACTCTTTCTCCAACTATTTAGTGGTATCCCAACCACAAGGGAGGCTTCCCTATAAAAATCACCTAAAGGATATTTAATATGAAGGGTTCAAGGTGATTAATTAGGTCTAATGAATGGGATGGGGTATTGGTAGAGCCTGGAGGGCTAAGCTGATCTTTACCAAAGAACAAACACTTTGTCCCTATACCACTTTAAGTAAATTAGAGGGTTGTTATAAGTTAAGGTTTTACATATTTTCAATGATATGGCATTAAATGTCATATAAAAGCCAAGAAAAAGCAGTCTTATAATGATTAATCAACAAAGGGTTGAAACTATTAGTTAGAAATGCAAAGTTGAAGGTGTGTAAATGAGTTTTTATGGCTAAAACATCCATAAAACAGCAATATAATGATGATGTCAGCCCTAGAAATAGGGTTTTAACATGCAATAAATGCTAATTTTGTTTTTCATAATTATTAATGCAATTCCTCCTTAAAGTGCATTGACATGTGAAATAAAATCCTTTTTAGCAATATTTCATAGAAACACTAACCCTAACCCTAGCTATCTAGAAATAAAGATAGAAGAGACATAATTTAGTAATAGTAGAGGGTATAACCCCCACCACCTAGACAAGTGCCTTGATCTAAATGGGCAATGGAGTCATCTAAGGAAAATTCAATGAGGACAACCTTGTTGGAGAGGGTGAGATGGCAATGGCATCTACCTACACCCTAGTGGCTTTCTTTTTAGGGAGATTTTAAATTTGAGAGATGCGCAACTTGGAGTTCTCTTAAAGGATTAAAAGGAAACAATTATGCATACTGTTGACCACTACGTGTCAACAACCCATAGCAGTGCACCCCCTTTTTTCGCAAAAGGGATAGTGCCTGATCAATGTGTTCCTGCCATCCAGCTATCATCGTCAGCCTGAGGATCATGTTATAATGTAAACCCATTCTACATATGTATAATGTAAATAATCTCAGCAGATCCATGTCGTGTATGTAATCACCTAGGTAAACCTACTTTTCTGGTGACGATCTACATTCTGGGAGGTTTTTTGTCTCACCAATCCATTCTCATATGGTCAGCAGAGTTTTCCTTCAGCCTTACCTCAAAGCCGGAGTGGATTTTGTCACTGGGATCTTAGGGGAGTCCTAGTGTTATAGATCGAGTCTCTGTAAAAGTGATTTGGGAATAATCTTAACTATTTGGTTAGGTTATTTTATTACAAATTGCTTAGTCTACTGGATTATATTTGTGTCGCAGAAATGGGTAGTCTGTGAGGGTCTATTTCAAATGGGTTTTCTTCCTTGAGATGTAAAAAATGTAAAATTCATGATGTAAAGTGTCTTGAGGGTTAGAAAAATAATTTATCCCCTCATAGGTTAATTAATTAAATTTTCTGGCCAAAATTAATTAAAATCCTAAGCCAAAAATTTAATTAATTATAGATCCTAGGTAAATTTAAATTTTGCAAAGGCAAACTTCGTGGGTCCTTTAAAAATTAAATTTTAAAGATGTCCATGGAGTAAGGTGAATTGATTATTTTGCTAACTTTTAAGCCTTTGGTCCCTGGGGTTAAATCAAAGTCAAAATTTTGAGGAAATTAATGCAAAATTTTAATTTTTGAATTTATTAAAATGCATTAAATTGAAAAATTCGAAATTTCCTCAACATTTAAATTTCGACGGATGAGATTAAAAGAAATTTTGATCCTCATCAACGGTCGAGATTACTTTGACAAGGATCACTCGAACTAGTTGTTGGAGGATTTATCTTTAAATAGGAGATCATTTGTCAATCAGACCATCCGATCTCTGGATCGTGTACTAAGCTCTCAAGCTCTCTTGTATACCTTTATGAATTATTGCGAAAGTCTTTGGGGTTTCAACGTGCTGTAGTGTTCCTCTTCATAAATTTATGGTAACATTGTTTTAGTTTCTGCTTAATATTATGTGAAAACTATCAATCAATAGCTCTCTTAGAATAATCTGAATACATGTATCTTATTCAGTTTGTTGGATCTAGGGTACATTTTTAATTTTGATTGAAGTAGCGGGTATCTCTATTTCTTCATAATTTTATTGTTGTTCTATTTCTTTACTTGATTTGATGGTTGATCTAGTGTTTGCAGAAGTTCTCTCAGGTTCTCATTGAGCGTTTGGGGATAGTTCTCGGTTGGACTAGCCAACTCTCAACACATATTTTCTGAAAAG
The DNA here is from genome assembly GCA_000404065.3 of Pinus taeda. Lineage (NCBI taxonomy): Eukaryota > Viridiplantae > Streptophyta > Pinopsida > Pinales > Pinaceae > Pinus > Pinus taeda. The sequence continues at coordinate 291,686 of APFE030729977.1, forward strand.
CCTACTTCATATAAACCTTAGGATTTATCTAACGATAATATTTTTGTTTGCAGGGTGTTTTTGGGCTAATACTTCCCTAAAATTTCAAAATCTTTTAAATATTTTGTGCAAATTTTGATAAATCTGACTATTAAGAGTCTTAGATTATCAGATCTGGGAGCGGAGTTGGACTCATACTCCTCAAATTTGATAGATCTGTAAATTATTTGTATAGATATGTTATTTACTTGTGTAGATCTGAAAATTTGTAACATAATTTTGAATTTTAACACTTGGGTTTTTGGGATTTTCTCTATTTTTGTACATATTGGGTATTGAGTTTTTCTCTTTTCACTTGTGCAAAAATAGATCTGAGAAATCAGCCAAGAAAATCTTCAAATCTGAGCTAGATCTAGACCCTGGAGGGCAAGATCTGGGCTCAAAAGGTTGTTTGCAGAAATAGATCTGAGAAATCAACCAAGTAAATCTTCAGATCTGAGCTAGATCTAGACCCTGGAGGGCAAAATCTGGGCTCAAAGATTGTTTGCAGGAATAGATCTGAGAAATCAACTAAGTAAATCTTCAGATCTGAGATTTTTCAAGCAGATCTGGGGGTTTTGAGATAGATCTAGGCCCTGAAGGGCAATATCTTATTACAAATCTTTTTACAAGGTCATCCATTAGATATTTTGCAATAAATCTGAAGATCTGAAGCAAAATAATTTTTTTTAGAACAAGGGTTTCAAGTTTTGGGGCTCCTAAGCCCAGATCTGCCTTCTCCTAGCCCAATGCTAGTTCTATTGGGCCTAGTGCTAGCTCTCATTGGCCTAGATTCCCCTTGCTCCATTTCTGATTTGAATATTTGATTTTCTGAAGCTAATCATTGGTGGGTTTTTGCAGAAAATTTGGTAAAAATTTGTGTTTCAGATATATAAAAATTTTGGGCAACTTGGGCAAGTGATCTTCCAGACCTAGGGCCTCAGGGTTTGATCTCTAAACCACGTTTTTCCTCACTGTTTGCTACAGCAGTCATATACCTTTCTAATAGTGGTCAAAAACACATCTAAGTGGTTTGCAATTAACTAAAAAATTGTTAAATACATTAATAAGTGTTTATGTTTGATGTGTATCAAGTATTTGGCCTAGATCTACATTTCGGGTCACTGTTATCTCTGAATAATTCTGTTTCTGAAGTCTGAAATATAACAGTGGAAAAATTTCATGTGGGTTAGCCTAAAATCAGTTCCTAAGTTGTTTAATACATTAAGGAATTAATTTCTTGAGTTGGGAATTTATCATTAGGCTTATTTCATGTTTTAATTGCTGGCTGTAATAAGTATATTAGATCTTATATAATTTCGGAAATCACATCATAACAGGCTGAAATTTTTTAATAATTCATGTGGGCAAGTTTGGAAAATTTCAGTAAATTTTTGGCATAAAGATATCATTGATAGCTTACTGTTTCCATTATCATATTGCTGCTGTCATAGAGTTTTTCTTACTGCTGTCCTAAAAATTAATTTCTAAAATTTAAGTACTCTATCATGGAATTGTGATAAAATGCATATCCCTTGTTTCATAAACTGAGTATTTTTTTTTTTTTGAGCATCTGTTGACATTGATATCGAATTGCAAAGTTGCTTTTGTTCTCTTTGAGCTAAATTGTATCAAGAAGATTTGAAATAAGCTGATGTTTTAACTATAGTATCTTCAAGAGTTTATTTTCTAAATCTTCATCTTAAAAAAGGCAAGCATTTCATTTAGGTAATTGAGGGCTTTTGCAGCATAAGTGTTTTCCCATTCTCGAGTCTAACTTCATCTCATCTTCCGGTGCATTTGCATATAAGTTAACTTTGCATAGATAAAATTTACTTCCAAACATAAGCTTGGTCGATAGACAAATAGATCTCCATCCGTCTTTTCTTGAGAAGCCTGTTTTAATATTACTTAAAACAGTGACCTTGCAGTGGTCAAAGCCACAGTTCTCTGTAGCGCCGAAGGCACCGAGTATGTTAGAATTTCAGAAAAAGTATCGTTAATCACACCTTAGTGTGCTTCTCCTGATCTTCTCTTTGCCAATTACTACGAAATCAGGGTCAACACAGAAAGGATTGAAGGGTTCACATTTAAATATGCATTTAACTAAAATTAACCAAGATTCTTGCATCTCACATTAGTTTTAGGATCTACATTTCGTATAAAATAGTCATTCATCTGAGCAGCAGTTGCTAATCGATTACTTGGTCTTAATTTCACTAGCAAGATTATTGACTAAATAAGGCACTGGTATCAATCGTTTAAAATCTAATCAAATCCTATAAGTCTTGCTAAATCTTAATCAATTACTTGATCGCTTCACTTTGTCTTCCAAACTCGCTAGTTCCCAACTAGTTCTTCTTCATTCCACTTTTCATAGGGTCTACCCCCTTAGCCTACTGTAGGAATACAGCTTAAACGGAGAGATTGGGGATCAGGGTGACAGCCTCCGATCTGAGCCGTTGTTGCGGTGCCTAGACATTCTGTGCGATAGCACATACCATAAAGGAGCAAGATTTTTATATAAATTTAGAAATTTTAACCATGGCACGTGTAAAAAGTGTACTTTACACAATATAATATGCAGAATATAGAAGATATGCAACAAACTTACAAATTTTCCACAAGAATCTCTTCAATCAATCTCAAGAAACCAACTTCAAGCAAAAGATCTGCCTCCAAAGCAACTCAATGTTGATTTTTGTAGATATGGTCAGTCTTCATATTTCTGAAATGATAAATAAAATTTTGGATTCCAAGTCGGCTCCAAAAAGAATAAAATTTTAATTTTTAAATTCTGAATTTTGCCTCCCAAATGTAAAGGTCAGCTCCTCCACGAGTTCAAGTCAGCTCACCCTAAAACACACACCTATTCGTCCTCATCAATTCATTATAAATAAGCCATTCATCCTCTCCTTTTGAGCAAGATTTTCGGATCACAAAAGACATCATCTAAGGCAGAATTTCAAGCCAATCTAAGGCAAGTAAGAGAATGAATCTAAGGAAATTTTTGAGGCATGAAAGGAGGACGAATTCTCTGATGTAGGAGGCCAAAATTTCAGAAGAGCGAAATTTCGAGAGGGTGAATTTTATCTTTGTTTGATCATTGGTCAATTTGATTTGATTTGATTGGAAAATTTCAGATTGTATCTCTTGTTGAATAGTCAAATTTCTCTAAGAAAAGGTTGTTGGGCTTTTCCCTGGTTTGGGGTTTTCCTAGGGTAAATTTTGTGTTTCTTGTGTTAGGTTGTCTCTTGTATTGAAAAGTATAACTAGGTAAATGTCATTATGATTTTATGTAATTGATGTAAATAAGAAAATAAAATTATTATTGTAATGCTTGTGTCATGGGTTTTATGAGCAAGGAATTTTGTTTTTAGTATGACTCCCATTGTGAGTCATTAGGATTGGTCATAAAGTCAATATGAATCAATGTCATGTATGAAGGACCCTTCTTAGGCATGTTACAAATATATATAAGTCAATAGAATTATTGAAGTAGCCCTCCAAGACAAGCACAAGTTATCCCTCTTCAAGCCAGCTTTAAGATGAAATCCAAAACTCATGTCGGCTCACCTAAATTAGAGACACAACTCTTCATATGATCATGTTGGCTAATTACATGGACAAACTACTATAAATAAGAAGCTCAAGGTATTCCACAGTGATGCAATTCGGATCTCTTCTGCAATTCGGGTATCTACTATAGAGACAAGTTCGGTTGACAATTGAGGCAAGGAGCTCGGATAAGGGTACAAAGATAAGCTTAGTTTCGGTATTATCAAATTCTGGTTCAATGCTATCTCAAATGTGAAATCTCAGTGCTATACCACAGTCAAAAGTTTTGGTGATACCATAGTGACATCCCCTCACTGTCTCGGTGCTATATCACAGTAAGGATCTCAATGTAATCTGTCTCACAGAAAAGAGAATTCAGTGCCACCACAACAAAGAGAATTTGGTGCCACCACAGGGAGAAGGTCACGAGTGTGTGACAAGGTCTCGGTGCTATTACATGAAGAAGGTCTTGGTGCTACCTCAAAGAACAGTGACTATGGTTCAGTGGTGTGACTTCAGGATTCGGTGCTACTGCTAAAGGAGAGGTTCGGTATCCTTGATAAACTCAGTGACCACAGAATTCAGTACCATTACAGTGACCTCAATTTGGTGTCATCACATGACCACAATGATCTCATGTGGTGCGAAATCTAAAGTAGAAGGAACTAAGAGAGAGTAAATGAGAATGTGGAAGAGGACTTGTGTCTTGGTCTTGGAGTAGAAAATAGGTCAAGCGTCTAGGTCTTGGTATTCGTCAATTGGAATCTCTATAAGAAGAATTTGTGTGCGTTTTCCTCTCAAAGAGTGAGAGGTTTTGGCCCTGGTAGATAGCCTACATCCTGTGTCTCTTGTCTATTTATGTTCATGCATTGGTAGTTGTTTGATGAAAAAGAACACTAATAACTTAAGCAAAAAGAAGAACCTAATCTAATAAAGTAAAAGGCACTCACAAGCAGTTACTAATTAAGAGAAATCACCTAATTCATGATGCCCTAGATTTCTCAACATCTTGATGTTTTCATTGTCATTAATGTTTTATAGTTGATGATTTTTCTTGTATAATGTTTTAATGATGAATGTGGTATAAGAAGAATTGGTTAAGAATCATTGAAAGTAATTATTTTTTTGGAAATCTCTAAAAATCAACAACTCATACAATAGAAATCACATTGTGGTCAAGAAGAAGAGACAAGGAGCTAGTGCACACTTTCAAAGAGAGGAAAGTGTGATGAATGAATGATGATCCAAATGAAATCAGATCCCCCTCTATTTATATGAGGCCAACCAAGTCTCATTTTCATTATTTTACAAGCAAAATCCTATAAAGTTCACTTGAGCATTCAACAAGCTTAGAAGGTCACAAGTCAAACTTAAAATAGCTCTAAAACATAACAAAAAGACAAAAATAGCCCTCACTTGTGAGAAATAAATATCTCTGCCATGACATCACCCTCTAGAAATGATCAAGGTCTATTAAGCAAGTGATGAATAGGTCTGTGAGTGCTCCTCACTCCAAGAGATGCTCAAAATACATGGGTACATCTCTAAAAAGTCCTCCTGGAGCATGACATCATCCCATTAGAGAAATTTTGAGGTCTAAAATGAGCCTCCTAAGGAATATTATAAAATAATAAGGGAAATAATAAAATAAGATAGATTACATTATCAAATTTTAGAGGGAAAGAAATATAAATAATAATAAAAAAATAAATAAAAAAAAACTATTTTTTCAACTCATATTCTCAACCTATCTCTCTGTAGTGTTACTCAAATTTCGAGCGGGAGCACTCATTGGATGTAGAATTTAATTCCTCATCCAAGGAGTACCTATGTTGCGTACTTTCGATGGACCCTGCTACACGAAAAATGAGAAATATTTCACATATTTTCATGTATTGCTCATTTTTCATGTAGCATGGAGTCACGGAACATCGGAAGTATGCAACATGGAAACTCTTTGGATGAGGAATTAAATTTCGCATCCAAAAAGTGCTTCCACTCTAAATTTGAGTAAAATCTTCAAGATATAAGTTGAAAATACGAGTTGAAAAAAATGGTTTTTTTTATTTTTTTATTTTTTAATCTTTTCTCTTTTACTCCAAAAATAGTGAATCATCCCCCATGGTTGACATCATCATCTTGAATCCTATTGGTCCTTATAAAGTTTATTTTGGTTGTACATTTTTGTTTTGAGGCCCATTTTAGACCTCCAAATTTCTCTAATGATCACCCTTCTAAGGTTTTGGGGGGTGAAGTGGCATGATGCAAGTCCAGTGTTGGAGTCCAAGGAGAATGTGCAAGTCCTCCCAAGTCATCTCAAAGATGATCATCCTCATTTGAGCTCTGGAACAAGCAACACCCATCAAGCAAGTTCAAGGGTAGCCTAGGAGCGTCTGCATGTTTAATTTCAACTACTAGCCAAATTTATTTTCTCACAACAATTAATTTTATCCCCAACAATTTATTTATTTAGCCAAACAAATGTTGAATTACTGAAAAATAAAAGCATTGGTAATTTTAACTTCTAGAAATAAATATATGCAGCAGAATTTAAATACTTCTAGAAATAAATATATGCAGCAGAATTTAAATCAAAGAGATCAATCACACATTGCAAAAGTAATTCACCCACAACAATTTTTCTTCATCTAATAATGTGTAAAATCTAGGTTTTTTACTCGTAGAGATAAAACGAAAAATTCCAAAATGAGTGGAAGGGCTCCAAATATAATAATTAAAAGGGGTGGACCCTTGATTTCCACGCAAATGACTTGTGGTGCTCCCAAGTGGTTGTGGGGGCACAAAAACATCCTCATGGGTGTCCAAGTAGATCGATTAAGTTTGTATCCCATCTGTAAGGGCTGGAACAATGATGCAAACGCTCCCTTTGTCTCCCATGATAAAACACAACCCTAGCAAGTCCCTGGATCAACTGCCAAGTGTGTGGTGCAAGTGTGCAGCCGGTTGGGCAAGGTGGGTCAGGTGCATCATCATCATCAAATAGGTGGAACACAAGCAAGCAATGGATGGTACTAAAGGACCCCATGGTGTGGCTATCTGCTCTTTGCTATAGTGGAGGCTAATGGCTCTCAATGCACACCCTACAAATGCCAATATGACCCTCTGGAGGGCTTGGACCCCGTATAGTGAGACCAAACCCCAAGATGAAGACCCACCTGCAATCTTGTATAAGATCCAAAGCGTCTCCTCACCTTCCAATACAACAAATTATCAATGTAATTGAGTAAATGAGCTTACAAACCATGGAACCAAGCGGACACTTCATAGTGGCATGTCCTTCCACATTGGGCTTTAGAGTGTATTGGTGTCTCCAAGTTCAAGGAGGTTAACCGAAGACCGTATTAGGTGCTTTCAACCTCTAAGGGAATGACAGGTCCATAGTACATCCATCAAGTGGCAGGTGTCATGTGATATAATGATGGAATGGAGTGGGGCATTAAGGGAAGGCTCAAAGCCACATGCCATAGTACAAGGGTAGCTAAGATAAGGGAATCCCACACTTGGGTGTATGAATGTAGGAGGGAGCAATCGTGGCACACAAGTTACCCCGATCTTTGTTTTTCCACCCTTCTTCATATGCCTTTTTCCTTTCATTGATTTTTCTTTTAAAACTACTCAAGGATCCAGGGGATGAAAGCATGATGTGAATGATATAGTAGTGAATACCCCCTTAAGGTTGGGCAGTTCATCACCCACTAGCGGTTGCAACAATCATGGGTTTCTTGATGATGCAGGGAGCCAACATAGGGGGGGCTTAAGACGCAGGGTGATAGCCATAATGATGGGGGTTGAGCTCATGCTTGGCTTTTGCCCACAAACTAAATTTGTATGTCTCGGCCATCTTTTTCATTTTATGGTACATTTTCTGTTGAAAGTGGCCAAATTATGCTTTTTACATTCTTTTTAGCTACATCAACCTCTTAGGCATTGTTCCAGGCTCGACCCATAGTGTGGACAAGGGGAGGAAGAGGCTACCTCCTTGTGGACCCAAAGGACAAATGTGAACCCAGATGGGAAATATGTGAAGAGGGTTTATAATGAGTGGAGGGGAGTGATGTATGGGTGTAAGGAAGCAAGACCACGTAACCAAAATCAGGATTTCCCATGTAGTGGCACTCCTAAAGCTAGTAGCCAATAAAGGAGATCCCACAAGACTAGGATACAAGGTTAACCACCAAATTGGACAAGAGTACAAACCAAGCCCATTCTTTCCGCTGAATCCCCCCAATAATCCATGTCCAAAAGTGTCCATGATAAGTAAGCAAAAATACCCAACTACACAATGAAAGTCATACCTTTGGGATTGGAAAGCGCACCTTCAAACATACAATCATAACAAATAGGCGAGGAAGAATAATGGTTGGCTCAGTTGGTGGAGATGATGGCACATTGAACTATCTAGTGGCTGCAAAGGGATGTTGGCTGCTGGCTGAAGAAAATCTATGAGAAAATTCTCCTATGGGTGTCACCCACAGGTGTTGGGTAACAATGACCAAATACATCAAGGAACCTATCAATTGTTTATGCATTGTGGCATACACCAACTCGCCTTCAGAATTGTTGAGCTTCTTCAATTTAGTGATCATCAATGTAGAATTGGCATGCAATCCTCTATCCTAAACCTCCTCAATATCCCAACTGCATACTAACCCTGTCCAAGGAAAATCTCCCGTGGTTGTTGACACACCTCAAATCCCAAAAATTAGTACATCAATCTGATATCCTTCATGTCGAACTCCGAAGCAATATCCTCTTTGCACATCCCTATGAGCTTCTCCAATCCTATCAAGAAGAGATCATCCATATAAAGTACCAAGATGAGCGACTCGCCCTCAACAAGTACATAGTACAAGTTGGGATCCACTTCACTCTTGGTGAAGCCCAAACCAAGAAGACATCCATCAATAATAGCATACCATGCGCGCGGAGCCTGCTTCAGCTTGTAAAGGGCCTTCTTTAACCTGCATACATAGGAATCTCTCCCATACACCTCAAAGCCCTTAGGTTGCTCAATATACACCTCCTTCTAAATTACTGTGTTGACAAAAGCAGTCTTTACATACATCTGATGTATCCTCCACCCCATGTCTAAATTGTTAGTTTTTGGTAGCATTGGAAGTGCTCTAGCCTTGATAATTGGTGCAGAAACTAAAACACAAGTTCTAAAGAACCCAGAAACTGTTTGGTGAAATTCCACCCGGATTGTATTTTATTAAAATAATTGATATTTTTAATGGAGTTCCTAAGTCTAAACTTAGGGGATTTTGAAAATACAGCCTTTAGATGCGGGGTCTGCCACCAAACAAGGCGTCTGCAAAATACATGCAAAGAAGCAAAAAAAAAAACAAAAAAGAGAATGCAAAAGCAAAAAGAATGGCAATTTCTAGAACCCTCTTCATCGGATGATGATGAAGAAGAACAAGATGAAACACAGCAACAACAGGAGACAAAAAACAGCAAATCTCATATGAGATCGGAGATGAAAAGGAGGAAGATCAGAAGAAGCAACTAGAGAATCCAAATTCCTCAATAGTTAATCCGATACTTGAAAGCCAAGTAGAAGGAAATAACAACAAACAAGGCAACAGTGGAAATAAGCGACCACATTTTTCCGAAAGCTCTGATTTAAACAAAGAAACCTCAAATCTTACAAGTAATAATCAGCTAGCAATCATCACTACCCCTCCATCTCTGGGGGCCTGGCAAAAAGTTCAAAGAAAAAAAGGCAAAAAAGACAAGTCCAGTGTTGCTGGCAATGTGTAATTTTTATTTTTATTTTTATTTTTATTTTTATGTTTTTTCCTTTTATTTCCCTGGGTAGCTTTGCTACTATGTGTGTGTCATGCACACAAGTCCTTTGGGACAACCTCCGGAATGCTTCAATCCATCTACTACAATGTAACTTTCTGTTTTATTAATAGAAAGTTGCTGATTTTTTCTTTGGAAAAAAAAAAAGTCCAAACTTAGGGAAATTAAAATATTAATGGGTATTAATCAAAATTTGGGTGAGAATGATCTAGAAGGCAGATCAAGTCATATTTTAAGCTTAGCCGTTGATTAGAGACTTAATCTCGGCCATTGAAGACTCAACAGGAAAAGTATAAAATGGAGGCTTGGGGTTCATTTGGAAACACACACACACACAGATTGAGGAAATCGATTTTCTAAGTGAGAAGTTCTCAGGAGGAAAATCAATTGAGGAGATCTTGCAGTAGAGGGACAATGAGAATCCGAGAGGACTTTCTAGAGAATACTGACAGAGAGGCGGAGAGAGCTTTCAAAGAGGTAGTGCAGTAGTCGAGACAGCTGACATTGGGCCAGTCTGGGCCCATGCAGCCTTGACACCGAGCCAAAAAGGCCTACGCAAAGTAGAAAGCTACCTGTCACGCAGAAGCTGGAACTGCCGGGAACAGCCGGAACTACCGGGAACTGCCGGGATCTGCCGGAACAGCCTGGATATGTGACGCAGAGGGAAAAAGTGGTGACGCAAGGACAACGCAAAAGTCGTCGGGGTTAGCCAGTCTTGTGTAGGATCAACCGGAATTCTGTCGGATGAAATGAGGTAAAACTCAGTCAGATTTTCCGCCAGTATTTTCTCTGTAAATGATTTCTAGATGAGCCTCCTAGATTTGTATTCAAATATTTCTCTTACATAATAGTAAACCCTCAAAGCTGCTGCACCGGCTTTCGCGCATTGGGTTTTTCCGGGGACTATTGTGTCCAAAAATAAGTGTGTCCTATGTGTTGATTTGGGGTAGCATCGGATGTGCTCTAGCCACGAAAATTGGTGGAGAGGCTAAAACACATGAGATCTCCAATACCCAGAAATGGTTTGGGTAGATTCTAAACAATTTGGGATATATTAAAATTGGAGTCCTAATGGAGTCCCTAAGTCTAAACTTAGGGAAAATAAAATATTAATGTGAATTAATATAAAATTGTGTTAGAAGGGTCCAAAAGTCATGGATCAAGCCAGAGTTAATCTTAGTCGCTGATTAGGGGCTTTATCTCGGCCGTTGAATTGTCAACAAGAAAAGTATAAGAGAAGGCTTGAGGGTCACTTGGAGAACACAATGAGTTGATCAAGAATTCGATTTTCTGGGGCAAGGTTTGTTGAGGAAATCGAAGGAGTGATCAGAGTTGTAGCTGAGGGGCAGTGAATACAGAAGCAGAGAGGTAGAGATAGTACCGAGAGGATCAGCGCAGAAGTCTGGAGAGAGCGACGCAGAGCCAGCCAGAGGTTCACACAAAGCCAACCAGGGCTCACACAGAGGCAGCCAGGTGTTGCGCAGTGCCTCAGAGAGCCAGCGTGGGTGACGGAGAGGCCCTAAGGGCTGACGCAATGCCTCCAGAGGGTGGCGCAGGGTGAGCTAGGGTGACATTTGGCAGACGTTTGGGCCAAAGAGCGTTGATGTAGTCCCTAGAGGCTGAAGTTGGAGTTTTCGTGGGGCAGATTGGCGCTGGGAGTTGTCGGAGTGTTTATCCGGGGTTTCAGCGAGAACATCTGTCTCCGACTGAGAGGTACTACTGATGAGATTATTCTCTGTTGAGTGATCCTGTTTTGGCACCCAGATTGTATTTTGACACTGCTTAATAATAAAACCCTCATATAGCTGCACCGGTTTTCCCACATTGGGTTTTTCCCGGGACATTGGTCCAAAAAAAACGGTGTCACTTGTGTGCTTGTTTTGTTTCCTTCAGTTGATGATCTGTAATGTGTTGAGCTTGTAATCGTATTTATTTTCAGTATTTACATGGTAAATAACTTGTTAATTAATCAGAACAAGTAGGTAGAAACAAATCAGAAAAGTACATGAAGGTTTCTAACAATTAGACTTAGAAATTCCAACATGGTATCAAAGCGTGGTTGCAGATGACAGGAGAACTGACGACATCAACGGAGCAGAGCAGCAGCCGCAGAAAACAGTTGTCCCGAGTGACAGAAGTTGTTCCTAGAAGAGAAGCAACAAGGAAGGGGTGACGCAGTGCCTGCATCAACAAGTTTGAGCTGAGAAGAGGATCAGCATAGTGGCAGAGGGGAGCAGACTCGACCTACACATTGCCCAGTCATCTTTCTCAGTCAGGAACGATTGATGGCCGTGGCCAAGAGGTGCGGATTTTGCTGGTGTCTGGATTGCGCAAAGCCTAGAAGCTCCAACCTTCAGATTGTTGGAGCATAGGAGGTTGTGGGTAAGTTGCAGAGTGAAGCTGGTGGGGTACTGTAGTCAGAACAGTACCTAACAGGGCAAGACCAAGGAGGAGGGAGTTGCTACCGAGGATTTCTAGCCAAGAAATCCGGATCAGTTGTGCAGCTGCACTAACGATCGGAGTGGGGGCATCTCGACATTGGCAGAAGGGTTTCCAGGAGGGAAATCGAGGCTCAGAGGGAGTCACACCAAGAACTTCCAAGAGGGAAGTAGAGGAGCAGCGAGATGCCAGTGAATGGGGTAAGAGAACTAGACAGACTGGACGAAGCCTCAAACTTTGTAGTCTGGAAAGCCAAAATCTTATCCGTTCTAGACATGAACCATCTCAAGCAATTCGCCTTGAAGACAATAGCGGTCCCAGCTGACCCGGCTGATAACGATAGGTACGAGGATGCAATGGCGACGGCCAAGAGAATCATCCTTGACGGGGTCAAGGACCATGTAGTACCACATATTGCTGAGAAGAATACGGCAAATGAGATGTGGGAAGCTCTAACAAAGTTGTATCAGCATACTTCCGTGCAGAGGAAGATGCTACTAGAAAATCAGCTGCGGTCATACCAGATGCGAAAGGGAGAACAGATCGACACCTTCCTCAGTCGATTGAAGGAGATCAAGGATTAGCTGACTTCCATAAGGGCCACGCTGGATCAAGAATTGATGGTGAGAACAGCCCTGAACACAGTCTCTAAAGACTGGGAGGTGTTTGTCCAGAACATATTGGGCAGGGCAACCCTTCCAGATTGGGAGGAAATGTGGGCGGCTCTTCGCCAAGAAGAGATCAGAAGGCTGACCAAGGCAGGAAGTAGCGGCAAGGGGGTCAGAATCAAGAAGGAGGAGGAGGTGGATGTTGCCCTAGCCTCTGAGGAAAAGCAGGAGAAACGGAAGAAGAAGGACCTCTCCAAGGTCAAATGCATCCACTGTGGGGAACTAGGTCATTATGCGACCCAGTGTCCGAGGAAGAAGAGCAAGGGAGAGGCTTCCGAGACCACGGCTGCGCCAGCAAGGGCAAAGAAGGAAGTGGAGACAGATGATGACTGTGCCATGAATGCTCACACGCCACTTGAGCGGAAGTGTGGAGACATCGAGCTGTAGTCAAACGGACTACAGGCGATGAGGGGCAGGATCCTCGAGATACCCAGCCTCCTGGATTATACCTTGCTACAGGAGCCTCGAAGAGTAGCAGTAGTACTAGCAGAGGTCAGTAAAGACGGATGCAGATGGAGCAACAGAGGGAGCTACAGTGCAGGATTCCCAGGGCAGCGTGAGGCAGCAATGCGAGATGCATGGAGTTATTGCAGCAGCGCAGAGGTCAGAGAAGGGGCACTTGTCGGCGACAGAGGGAGTTTCAGCATCGAGGGTGTCTCTAGCCTGACAGAGATGTCAGAGTTGGGAGATCAGTTAGTCACTTCTCAGTAATTGAGTTGCAGTGTAGTAGTTAGCAGTGGCAGTGCTATGGGCAGCATGATGAGAGGGGTTGTCGTACAGATGCAGCAATGGCAGTGGCAGGGCCATGGGTAGCAATACACGATGCAGCAATGTAGAATATGTTGGGCAGCAGGCTTAGCATCAGCAAAGGGACCGATGCCGGATGATCAGGGTGATACCCAATGAGGAGTATTACTAGAGCACAGTCCTTGCTAAGAAAGAGTGTTGATTTGGGGTAGCATCGGATGTGCTCTAGCCACAAAAATTCGTGGAGAGGCTAAAGCACATGAGATCTCCAATACCCAGAAATGGTTTGGGCAGATTCTAAACAGTTTGGGAGATATTAGAATAATTAATATTTTTAATGGAGTCCCTAAGTCTAAACTTAGGGAAAATAAAATATTAATGTGAATTAATATAAAATTGTGTTAGAAGGGTCCAAAAGTCATGGATCAAGCCAGAGTTAATCTTAGCCATTGATTAGGAACTTAATCTCAGCCATTGAATTGTCAACATGAAAAAGTATAAGACGAGGCTTGAGGGTCACTTGGAGAACACACCAAGTTGATCAAGAATTCAATTTGCTGGGGCAGGGTTCGCTGAGGAAATCGAAGGAGTGATCAGAGTTGCAGCTGAGGGGCAGTGAATACAAAAGCAAAGAGGTAGAGATAGTACCGGGAGGATTAGCACAGAAGCTGGGAGAGGGACGCAGGGCCAGCCAGAGGTTCACGCAAAGCCAACTAGGGCTCACGCAGGGGCAACCAGGAGCTATGCAGTGCCTCAGAGAGCTAACGTGGGTGACAAAGAGGCACTATGGGCTGGCGCAGTGCCTCCAGAGGGTGACGCAGGGCGAGCTAGGGTGACGTTGGGCAGATGATGGGCCAGAGAGGGTTGACGCAGTCCCTAGAGGCTGACATTGGGGTTTTCGTGGGGCAGATTGGAGCTGGGAGTTGTCGGAGTGTTTATCCGGGGTTTCAGCCGGAACATCTGTCTCTGACTGAGAGGTACTACTGTCGAGATTATTCTCTGTTGGGTGAGCCAGTTTTGGCACCCAAATTGTATTTAGAAACTGCTTGATAATTAAAACCCTCAGATAGCTGCACCAGTTTTTCCGCATGGGGTTTTTCAGGGGACATTGGTCCAAAAACAACAGTGTCACTTGTGTGCTTGTTTTGTTTCCTTCAGTTGATGATCTGTAATGTGTTGAGCATGTACTTGTATTTATTTTCAGCATTTACATGGTAAATAACTTGTTAATTAATCAGAACAAGTAGGCAGAAATAAATCAGAGAAGTACATGAAGGGTTTCTAACAGTTAGACTTAGAAATTCCAACACTATGTATCTTGTTCTTTGCTCTGTTTTTGTTTCATGAGATCAAATATTTAATTAGTGTAGGCTGAAGTAATTTGCTTCAGTATTCAGAAGAATAACTTAATGAATAATTTAAAAATCAAGTAGGTGAAGTAGATTCAGATTTGTTGTAGTAGGGGTTCCATTAGTGTAGGAATTTTCACATGGTATCAGAGCATTGATTTTGAAACAAGGAAGAGAAAATCCAGTGCTAAGCAGTGAGGCCAAAAGCTGCACTTGGCAGCAATTCGAATCCCCTTGAAGGGATTGCGCAGTCCTTGCCAGGAAGTAGATCCGAGGAAATCTCTCTCTGAGTAAGACGGAAGAGAGGTACGATTTCCAGTTTCTGAGTTTGCAAAGGCAAAGGGAGTGACACAAAGCCTCAACGCGGTGCTTGAAGGGCACAGTTTTTGCGAGACAGAAATCCGCTGGAAAAAAATGAAGACACGTAGAAGGGGAATTTTCTCCTCAAAGAACTTTCCGCCAGAAAGTTCGAATTTCACTCGCTAAGAAGATGAGCAGTGCTACGCAGTGACTAGAGGAGTCAGTTCAACAGTTGGGTGTGATGGCCTTGCATGGGCTCAGAGATCAGGACAGGTTGGACATAGCCTCTAACTATGTCATATGGAAGACCAAAATCTTAGCTGTTCTAGAGGAATATGATCTCGAGCCCTGTGTCAAAATTGTTGTAGCTATTCCTTGCTGACAACAATCAAAAGAAGAAGTACAAGGCCGAGTAGGGGAAGGCAAAGAGGCTCATTCTCGATGGAGTTCGAGATCATGTATTCTCACACTTGCAGGGCAAGGATACAACCAGAGAGATGTGAGAAGCCTTGCCGTCTCGGTATGAAGGCTCTTTCAAACAACAGAAGATGTATTTAGAGCAAAAGTTGCACCGGACTTTGATGTAGAAAGGAGAAGGGCTAAACCTCTATTGCCAACGTCTT
Source organism: Pinus taeda (assembly GCA_000404065.3). Taxonomy (NCBI): domain Eukaryota; kingdom Viridiplantae; phylum Streptophyta; class Pinopsida; order Pinales; family Pinaceae; genus Pinus; species Pinus taeda. Next base: position 307,217 of record APFE030729977.1, read on the forward strand.
CAGGACACTAGAGACTAGCTTGTTGCAGTGGGGTTCACTCCTCAACCAACCGCAATGGTGAGGATAGCCTTGAAAGGAGTCTCGGATGAATGGCAAGTTTTCGTCCAAAGCATATTGTGCAGGGAAAAACTACCTTCATGGGAGGAGATGTGGGCGGCTCTTCAACAAGAGGAGTTAAGGAGGGACCTAGTGAAGGTCAACGTCAATGGCAGCAGTGGGAGTGGCACAAATACGAAGGAGGAGGAGGAAAACGCAGCTCTAGAATCAAAGGGACAGCAGAAGCAAAAACCAAAAAAGGACATTTCGAAGGTGAAATGTTTCAACTGTGGCGAGATGGGCCACTATGCATCCCAATGTCCTTTGAAGAAAAAGGATAAGGATGAGAAACATGATCCTAAGGTTGCTTCAGCAAAGAAAGACGAGGAAGAGTATGCCATGAGTGCCCACTCAGCTCTAGGAGGGAGATGGGGCGATATTGAGTTGTAGTCGGCAGGACTACATGTGGGCAAGATCCTTGAGGAGTCCACCTCTTGGATCAATTCCTTGCTACGAGAGCCTAAGGTTCAGCAGTAGCGAGATTGACTTAGTTTCAGATGATGCAGTGGAGTGTTTGGAGGACAGAGGCAGTGGCTTGGGAACAGAGATTGATCAGCGCAGAGCAAGGTTGGCAACAATGCAGATGGCACAGTGCAGAAGTCAGCAGCAGCGCAGAAGATTCAGAGGGTCAGCAACAGTCAATCTCCAACATTCATTGTATTATGTAGAACATAGTTAAGTTCAGCGAATTTTGGATGTTTTTCAGTTGCTTCTCTCAGCAACTGAATTGCAATACGGATGCAGTGTTAGCAATGGCAGTGCTAGCAGCATAACAGATGCAGCGTTTGAGAGGGAGATGTATTACAGATGCAGCAATGGCAGTGGCAGTATCATGGGCAGCAGTACAGTAGCAACAGCAGCACAGTGTTGGTGGCAGCAGTAGTGCATAAAAGGAGGTACTTCAAAATTAGAGCAGCATGTAGGTGGACATTGTTGCTAGAGCACTTTCCTCGCTAAGAGGGAGTGTTAGTTTTTGGTAGCATCGGAAGTGCTCTAGCCTTGAAAATAGTAAAAGGCACATGAGCTCTAAAGAACCCATAAACTGTTTGGTGAAATTCCACCCTAATTGTATTTTATTAAAATAATTAATATTTTTAATGGAGTTCCTAAGTCTAAACTGGGAGAAATTAAAATATTAATGGGTATTAATCAAAATATGAGTGAGAAAGATCTAGAAGGCGGATCAAGTCATGTTTTAATCTTAGCCGTTGATTAGAGACTTAATCTCGACCATTTGGCACTTAGTTGTACTCAAGGATAGACTGCATAATAAAATAAACCCTCAGAATTGCTGCACCGGTTTTCCCACATTGGGTTTTTCCGGGGACGAGTTGTCCAAAAATAATTGTCACTTGTGTGTTTGCTATTTCTTTCAGTTGTTGATCTGTAGATGGTTGAGACTGTATTGTGTTTATTTCGATGTTTATATGTTTAAATAACTTGTTTCTAATTAACAAGTAGGAGAAATAAACCAGAAGAATACAGACAAAATTTCTAACGGATAGACTTAGAAATTTCAACACTATCTCTCTCTCTCTGCTGAATTATTGAAGAATATAAGAGGAATTGATCAACGGTTTCCCCGCATTGGGGTTTGTCCCTGGCTGGTGCCACATCTTGTGTCTCTTGTCTTGGCTTGTCTTCTATTATTTACATTTATGTTCTATCTGCATTTTACTATCATGCTGATGTGATTGCTATTCTAGAAATTGATATTGGGCTAATAAGTAAATTTGAAGTAAAATTCTCTTAAGCATAGAGCATACCATAATTTTACATGGTATTAGAAGTGAGGTGAAGACAAAGCCCAAGCAAGAGTGAAAGAGCAATCACCGAAGACAGTTGGAAAGGTCAAAAGGCTTCATGGGTTCCTCGTCCCACTTCCTGGCCGAAGACAAGCTTCGTGAGAAGTCTGACTATCACGGATGGAAAATGTCTCTTGATCTCACATTGGAAGACCAAGAAGTGTTGGACTATGTGAGGGGTAAAATCACGAAGCCTCCATCAAATGCACCGGCTACTACAAAGAACAAGTACACTAAGGGTGAAGTCAAAGCGAAGAAGATTATCCGAAATTCAATTGACAAGCACCTAGTGGCCTACATTTCCGAGTTGAACACCTCCAAAGAGATCTACAACAAATTGGTAAGCTTGTTTAAAGTTAGTGATACAAATCAAGTTGTGTTCCTCAAAAATAAGTTGAAGGATATTAAGAAGGGCAAGGACGAGGATATTAAATCCTACTTCTTAAGGATCACTAAGATCAAGAATGATCTTCTATGACTGGAGAAGTCATTCTTGACAGGGAACTAACTATCTCTACCTTGGAGGGCTCCCATCCAATTGGTATATATTTAGAACCACTCTTCTCAACAATGATCGAAATCTGAGATTTGAAGAATTGATGTCGAGATGCATTCAAGAAGAAACAAGGATGGTGGAGCAAGAAATGCCTTCAAGCAAAGGAAACCCCACCACTTTCTCCTGTCATGCCAAAAGGAGAAATAATTTTGGGTCTAAAAGTCATTTCAAAGGAAAGCCCGGATTAAAGGCTGGAAGGAAAGGAAGATGCTTGTTTGCAATAAATTTGGACACTATGCGAGGGAGTGTCCAAATAGAAAGGACACATCACATGATGATGATCAAAATCACTCCAGGGGCAACTCCAACAACAATCAAAGGAATGGCAGGTTTAGTGGCAAAGGAAAGAGGAATGTGGGAAATCAAGAAAATGGTCAACCCTCCAAGAAAGCAAGGAACTCCAGATATGAATCAAATATTGTTAATAATAAGCAAGATGAGTATTATCTGATATCGGCCCTCTCCACTACCTCTCCTCCGGACTCGTTGGGTAGTTGGCTTATTGATAGTGGTGCCTTAAGGCACTTCACTGGTTACAAGGAAGCTCTATCTAATCTAATAGAGAAGGAGACAAACTTGGAGATTATTCTTGGAGACAATTCCACCTATCCCGTAAAGGGTGTAGGGAATGTTACTCTTCAATTAAATCTAGGTAACACGATCCATTTGCAAGAAATCTTATATGTACCTGATCACAAGAAGAATCTGGTGTCCATTTCGGCAATGGAAGACAAAGACTACATGGTGGCATTCATTGATGGCAAGGTGCGTGTTTGGAAAAAGAATTTTAAAGATGCTTTTACTCTTGGGTTTCAGGTTGACTCTTTATATCAAGTTGGAGGAAGTCCATTGGGGGTCATGTCTTGTGACACATCTCTTCAATCTGAACTATGGCACCGGAGGTTTTCCTACCTTCATTATAAGGCTCTACCCGATGTGAGATAGATGGTGACAGGGATGCCCGAGTTCAAAGTAGAGCATGAAGGTGTATGTCTGGGATGTGCTGAAGGAAAGCTTAAAAGGGGACCATTCCCATCAAGTAATAGCAAGACTACAGATATATTGCAGTTGGTCCACTCCGACATATCTGGTATGATGCCCGTAAACTCTTTGGGAGGATATCTATATTATCTCACTTTTACATATGATTATTCTCGCAAGACTTGGATCTACTTCTTGAAAAAGAAGGATGAAGTATTCACCTAGTTCCGTCATTTCAAAGCCTTGATCGAAAATCAAACCGAGAAGAGGATCAAGATACTAAGGACTGATAATGGGACCGAGTATGAATCCAATGAGTTCCATGACTTTTGCAAAGACGCTGGCATTAAGAGGGAGACCACAACACCATACACTCCTGACCAGAATGGTGTGGCCGAAAGGAAGAACCGTACGATTGTGGAAGCTATTCGTGCCATGCTCCAAAGTTTCTATGGGCTAAAGCTGTGAATACCGTCATATATGTCCAAAACCGATGTTCTCATCAAGCATTGGATTCCAAGACTCCCGAAGAAATGTTCATTGGTAAGAAACCTGATGTCTCTCATTTTAGAATTTTTGGAAGTCCCATATATTTTCATGTGCTGAAAGAGAAAGAAGCAAATTGGGTGCATTTGGAAAGAAAGGAATCTTTGTTGGCTATAGAATCTATGTGGTTGGTCAAAGGGAAGTCGAGATAAGTCACGATGTCACCTTTGACGAGGATATGACTCTTAGCAAGGTTGACAATCTTCCTATTCTAAGGAAAGATAAAGAAGCTGACATCAGGAAGCCGGATGAAAAGGAAGATGAAACGATGCCCGATGTTGAAGAACCTATGGATCCTATTGATCCCCCTCCGCAAGACCCTTCCTCCTCTAGGAAAAGGCCCTCATGGCTCAGGGGGACTCTTGAAGATGCCGAGAGACATATTGCACCCAGAGGGACTTTTCGTGAAAGCAAGAAGCCAACCAAGTATCAGGGATACTTCACCATTATGAGCACCATCATTCAAAACGAGCCTTCATCGTTTGAAGAATCCATGAAGCATCAACTATGGAAGGATTCTAAGAATGAAGAATACAAGTCCATCAGGAAGAATGATGTCTAGGATGTGGTCCCCAGACCCCAAGACAAATCAATTGTCACCTCGAAATGGCTTTACAAAACCAAGCATGGAGCTGATGGGAGTACTGAAAAGTACAAGGCTCACTTTGTTGCTCGAGGCTTCTCTCAAAAGGAAGGTGTGGATTACGATGAGATATTTGCACCTGTTGCCCAATACACCACCATCTGCTCAATCATAGCCCTTGCTACTTCGCAAGGATGGAACCTACATCAGATGGATGTCAAGACCGCGTTCTTGCATCGTTCGATTAAAGAGGAAGTCTATGTAGAACAACTCGAGGGGTTTGAGATTCATAATCGGGAATCCCATGTATGCAGGTGCAAGAAAGCTCTCTATGGACTGAGGCAAGCACCTCGAGCTTTGTATGAGAGGATTGATAGCTATTTGATGCAGCTAGGATTCACTAGGAGTGAAGTTGATCCAAACCTTTACTTTAAGGTTGAAGATGATAAGCCTCTCATATTGGTGGTTGTATGTTGATGACCTCCTTCTAACAGGTTCAGACCCTCTCATTCACAAATGCAAGAGGGAGTTGGCTTCTGAATTTGAGATGAAGGACGTAGGACTGATGCATTATTTCCTACGGTTGGATGTCTGGCAAAAGTCAGGAGAAATTTTCCTATCTCAAGGAAAATATGTGGTGAAGATATTGGAGAGATTTGGTATGGTGGACTGCAAGCCCGTGACTACCCCGATGGAGCTTAACTTCAAGAAGTTATGCAATAGCGTTGCCGTACCTATATTGGTAAATGCTTCTGAGTATCGTCAACTCATAGAAGAATTGATGTTCTTGGTGAACTCCCTTCCAGATATATGTTTTGCAGTCAACACATTAAGCCAATATATGGTTGAGCCTCATCACTCACATTGAATTGGTGCCAAGAATCTTCTGAGATATCTTCGGGGTACAATCACTCATGGACTGAGATACACTGTCAGAGATGTGAGGCTGCATGGTTATTCCTATGCTGATTAGGCAGGCAGTATGGTGGACCGAAAGAGCACTTCCGGGTGTTGTTTCTCTTTGGGTTCTGCTTCGATATCCGGAATGAGCAGTAAGCAGGAGTCGGTGGCTTTGAGCACCGCTGAGGCCAAATACATTGTTGCAAGTATGGCCTCCTGTGAAGCTGCTTGGTTGCGGAAGCTCTTTAGCGAGTTGTTTGGTCATATGTTGGATACTACCGTGATCCTCTGCGACAACCAGAGTGGGATTCGTTTATGAAAGAATCTCGTATTTCATAATCGCTCCAAGCACATCGATATTAGGTACCACTTCATTCGGGATATGGTACAACGAGGAGCAATAAGGCTCCATCATATTGGGACTCATAAGCAGGTCGCCGACATTTTGACGAAGCCCCTGGGAAAGGTCAAATTCTTGATTTTTCGAGAACGACTAGGAGACATGGAGAGACCCTCCTATGAGGGTCCTGTATGATATGTACATTGAGATCTGGGAGCTCCGGGGGGCTTGGGGTACTTATTGAAGCAATAAGCAACCATAGGGTGAGTGGGTCAGCGTTCCCCTAGTGGTTTGTTGTGTACAGGATGAGTGGTTCAGCCTTCCCCTGTGATACCCCATGACAACATCTAAGCAAGATGAGTGATTCATCCTTCTCCTACTGAGACATCCTACCCATGCGTCTGGGACTCATGGGAAGTACCTCTCATCTGGCCAATGAGTAGGGAAATGAGAATAGGGACCATAGTAGTATCGATGGACGCATCGTGTAACTACCGTACTCCCTATGCTAGGATGATATTGATCCGCGATCAATTGGAACTGACTTTGGGTCAGTAAGAGTGGTATGAGACACTCTCTTTATTTGGAACTGACTTCGGGTCAGTAGAAGTGGTATGAGACACTCTTTATTTGGAACTGATTTCGGATCAGTAAGAGTGGTATAACACGCTCTCTTCATTAGCACTGACTTCGGGTCAATAAGAGTGCTATTAGACACTCTCTTTTATCTAGGACTGACTTCGGGTCAGTAGAGCATGGTATGATACATTCTCGATCACTTCTTCTTCTTCATAGTTCAACAGAGCAGAGCAGTGCAAAGCAGTGCATTTGATGGCAGAGATAGTATAGACAGACAGATGGATTAGCAGATGGACTTCTCCCTAGTTGAGAGGGAGTGTTAAAATTGGCAACTAGGGCCAAACTCCATGTGGGTCACCTTATTTATGGCAGCTGATATTTTTCTTGGATTCCTCTCATCGAGGGGTGTAGGATTGATCCAACGATCATCCGATTCCGACATTTATTCATGGAGATATGAATTTATTTGTATTTCCTGACAATTTGTCAAGGTCAGCTAGCAAGCCAAACAGTGTTTTACACCCCTAGCTTATCCTCAACGTGGCATATAAAAGGAGGATACCTTGTGGCATTATTTCCATCATCTCATCATCTCATTCTTCTCTCTCCTAGTTTGATTGGGTATGCGTAGGAGGAGCAGGTCTCTCACACGTGGGAAGAAGGAGGACACAGTTTTGTTTTGTCAGCGTTGACCAGTGTGAGGGTATCTTTGACTGTGGATTAGTGTGGGGAGCCTCTTCTAAGCAAGCTACAATTTTGGAGAAAACGTTGACCTCTGTTTGACCACCCATTGACCAACGTTGACTGTCAGGAGTTGACCGCAGACTTGCACTTTCGTTGACTGCAGTATGACCACCATTTTTGGATTGTTTTGGGTTGTCTATCATTGTTGTTGGAGGCCAAGCTGACTGAGGTTGACTTGAGGTCAATTCTAACCTATTTGACTAGCTTTGACTTTGTTGGTTAGGGTTTAGTTGCTGCTGTCATAAAATTACACAATTGTGTAATTATACTATCTATTGATTTGGGGTAGCATTGGATGTGCTCTAGCCATGAAAATTGGTGGAGAGGCTAAAGCACATGAGATGTCCAAGACTCAGAAATGGTTTGAGCAAATTCTACCTGGTTTAGGAGATATTAAAATAACTAATATTTTTAATGGAGTTCCTAAGTCTAAACTTAGGAAAAATAAAATATTAATGGGTATTAGTATAAAACTGGGTTAGAAGGTTCCAAATGACATGGATCAAGCCAAATCTAAGCTTAGCCGTTGATTAGAGATGTAATATCAGCCATTGAAGGACCAACAGGCAAAGTATAAGAGGAGGCTTGAAGGTCAGTTGGAGGATACACCAGAGTGATCAATCATTTGATTTACTAGAGCAAGGTTTGCTAAGTTGAATCAGTGATCAGTTTGCAGCGAGAGGCAGTGAGTACTGGACAAAGAGGTAGAGATAGTGCCAAGAGACCAGCACAGAGGCAGAGAGGCAAACGCAGAACCCAGAGCAAGCCACACAGAGCCCAGCAGAGATAGCGCAAAGCCAGAAGGGCTTGCGTCATCCACACAGAGGGCAGCAGGAGTGACACAGAAGGTTGTAGAGGCTGCATAGTGCCTCAGATGGCTGACGCAGAGGGGTTTGAGGCTGACACAAAGACCAAGAGGGCTGACGCAGTGCCTCAGTGGCACTGAAGAGGGTTTTGTCGGGCAGATTTTCTGAATATCTGCTTCCGAATAGAGAGGTATTACTGTCGGTTATTTTTCTCTGTCGAGTGAGCCAGTTTGGCACCCAGTTGTACTCAAGGATAGACCGCATAATAAAATAAACCCTCAAAATTTCTGCAGTGATTTTCCTGCATTGGGTTTTTCCAGGGACAAGTTGTGCAAAAATAATGGTGTCACTTGTGTGTTTGCTATTTATTTCAGTTGTTGATCTGTAGATGGTTGAGACTGTATTGTGTTTATTTCTATGTTTATATGTTTAAATAACTTGTTTGTAATTAACAAGTAGGAGAAATAAACCAGAAGAATACAGATAAAATTTCTAATGGATAGACTTAGAAATTTCAACATGGTATCAGAGCGTGGTTGCAGATCACAGGAGAGTTGAAGGCACCAGCTAAAGCAGAGCATTTGCAGCAGAAACAACTATCCCGAGTGGCAGAAGTTGTTCCTTGCAGAAAGCAACAGAAGAAGGTTTGACGCAAAGGGACTGCGTCATCAGTCCGAGCCAAAGAGAGGCCAGCACAGAGGCTGAGGAGGGCAGAAAAAGGCTCACACAGAGCCACGCCTCAGAGACCAAGAGGGTTGACGAAGTTAGCTGAGAGAGCATTTTAGCTAGTGTCGGAATTGCGCAGATCCTAGAGGCTCAGTCCTTCAATTGTTGGGGCATAGGAAGCTATGGGCAATTTGCGGGGAGTGAAGCTGGTGGGGTGTTGTGGTCAGAACAGTACCTAACGGGCAAAACCAAAGTAGAGGGAGTCGCTACCAAGGCAGATTCCTAGCCAAGGAATTGGATCAGTGTTGCAGGTGCATAGGAGATCAGAGAGGTGTGACTTGACGATTGGCAGGAGGATTTCTAGAAGGGAAATTGAGACTCAGAGGGAGTCTAGCAGAGAACTTCCAGGCGGGAAGTAGAGAGACTCGGAGGAGTCGAAAGGAAAAGCAGAGAGATGGCTATGAATGGGCCGAGGGATGAGGACAGGCTGGACGGGGCGTCCAACTTTGTGGTATGGAAAGCCAGGATCCTATCCATTCTAGATATGCATCACATCAAAGCCTTCGCCTTGAGAACAGTGGCGATCCTAATTGACCTGGATGATAATGAAAAGTACGAGGAGGCAATGGCCAAGGCGAAATGCATCATCCTTGATGGGGTCAAGGATCATGTGGTCCAACATATTGCCGAGAAGGAGACGACAAAGGAAATGTGGGACGCCTTGAAGAAATTGTACCAGCATACTTCCGTACAGAGGAAGATGTTACCTGAGAATCAGCTACGGTCATACTAGATGCAGAAGGGGGAGCAGACAGATCACTTCCTGGGTAGATTGAAGGAAATCCGAGACCAACTTACTTCCATAGGGGCCACGCCGGATGAGGAGTTGATGGTGAGGACCGTCTAAATGCAGTCTCCAAGGAGTGGGAGACATTTGTCCAGAGCATTCTGGGCAAGGCAGATCTTCCAGATTGGGAAGAATTTTGGCAGCTCTTCGTCAACAAGAGATCAGATGACTGAGCAAGACGGGAAGTAGCAACAAAGGAGTTTGCATCAAGAAGGAAGAGGAAGAGGATGCAGCTCTAGCATCTGTGGGAAAGCAGGAGAAGAGGAAGAAAAAGGACCTCTCCAAGGTCAAATGCTTCAACTATGGGGAACTGGATCATTATGCAAACCAGTGTCCGAGGAAGAACAAGGGAGAGGCGTCTGACTCCAAGGCAACGCTAGCGAAGGCGGAAAAGGAGGTAGAGGAGGATGATGATTGTGCCATGAGTGCTCATGTACCTCTAGAGAAGAGGTGGGGAGACATCGAGCTATAGTCAGGAGGACTACAAGCGATGATGGGCAGGATCCTTGAGGTACCCAAACTCTTGGATCAGATCCTTGCTACGGGAGCCCCGAAGTGAGAAGTAGCAAGACTAGCAGATGTCGGTAGAAACAGATGCAGATGAAGCAGCAGAGAGTGCTACAGTGCAGTAGTCCCGGGCAACGTAGAGCTAGCAGGCTGCAGCAGTGCGAGAGGCACAGAGGAGGTTGCAACAGTGCAGGATGGAACAAAGAGGTTTGCAACAGTGCGAGATGCAGGGAGTTGTTGCAGCAGCGCAGAGGCAATAGAGAGAGCACTTGATAGCGGCAGAGAGAGCTTCAGCATCGGGAGTGTTTCTAGCCTGACAGGCATGTTATAGTTGGGTGGATCAGCTACTTACTTCTCAGTAACTGAGTTGCAGTGCAGTAGCAGTTGGTAGTAGCACGATGCAGCATGATGAGAGGGGGTTGCAATGCAAATGCAATGTTGGGAGAAAGGACCAGCAGCAGCACGGATGCAGAGAGAGCTGCCGTACAAATGCAGCAGTGGCAGTGACAGGGCCATGGGTAGCAGTACAGGATGCAACAGCGCAGAGGATGTTGGGCGGGGGGGCCTAGCATCAACGCAGATACCGATGCCATATAATCAGGGTGATGCTCAGTGTGGAGTATTACTAGAGCATAGTCCTCGCTAAGAGGGAGTGTTGATTTGGGGTAGCATCAGATGTGCTCTAGCCAAGAAAATTGGTGGAGAGGCTAAAGCACATGAGATCTCCAAGATCCAGAAATGGTTTGAGCAGATTCTACCTGGTTTAGGAGATATTAAAATAAATAATATTTTTAATGGAGTTCCTACGTCTGAACTTAGGAAAAATAAAATATTAATGGGTATTAATATAAAACCCGTTTAGAAGGTTCCAAATGACATGGATCAAGCCAAATCTAATGTTAGTCGTTGATTAGAGATGTAATCTCGGCCGTTGTAGGACCAACAGGAAAAGTATAAGAGGAGGCTTGAGGGTCAGTTGGAGGATACACCAGAGTAATCAGTCATTCGATTTACTACAGCAGGGTTTGCTAAGTAAAGTTGAATCAGTGATCTGTTTGCAGCGAGGGGCAGTGAGTACTGGACAGAGAGGTAGAGATAGTGCCGAGAGACCAGCACATAGGCAGAGAGGCAGTCGCAGAAACCTGAGCAGGCCACGCAGAGCCAGAAGGGCCTGTGTCATCCATGCAGAGGACAGCAGGAGTGACACAGAAGGCCGTAGAGGCTGCACAGTGCCTTAGAGGGCTGACGCAGAGGGGTTTGACGCTAACACGGAGGCCAGGAGGGCTAACGTAGTGCCTCAGTGGTGTTGGAGAGGGTTTCGTGGGGCAAATTTTCTGAATATCTGCTTCCAAATAGAGAGGTATTACTACCAGTTATTTTTCTCTGTCGAGTGAACCAGTTTGGCACCCAGTTGTACTCAAGGATAGACTGCATAATAAAATAAACCCTCAGAATTGTTGCACCAATTTTCTCACATTGGATTTTTCCGGAGACGAGTTGTCCAAAAATAATTGTCACTTGTGTGTTTTCTATTTCTTTCAGTTGTTGATTTGTAGATGGTTGAGACTGTATTGTGTTTATTTCGATGTTTATATTTATAAATAACTTGTTTCTAATTAACAAGTAGGAGAAATAAAACAAGAGAATACAGACAAAATTTCTAACGGATAGACTTAGAAATTTCAACACTATCTCTCTCTCTCTGCTGAATTATTGAAGCATATAAGAGGAATTGATCAATGATTTCCCCGCATTGGGGTTTGTCCCTCACTGGTGCCACATCTTGTGTCTCTTGTCTTGGCTTGTCTTCTACTATTTAGATTTATGTTCTATCTGCATTTTATTATCATGCTGATGTGATTGCTATTCTGGAAATTGATATTGCGCTAATAATTAAATTTGAAGTAAATTTCTCTTAAGCATAGAACATACCATAATTTAATAGTTTTCCTGTATTGGGTTTTTCCGGGGACTATTGTGTCCAAAAATAAGTGTGTCCTATGTATCTTGTTCTTTCCTCTGTATTCTGTTTCATGAGATCCAATATTTAATTAGTGTAGGCTATAGAAGTAATTTGCTTCAGTATTCAAAAGAATAACTTGATGAATAATTTAAAAATCAGGCAGGTGAAGTAGATTCAGATTTATTGCAGTAGGGGTTCCTTTAGTGTACCATGTTAGTTTTTGGTGGTATCGGAAGTGCTCTAGCCATGAAAATTGGTGGAGAGACTAAGGCACATGAATTCTAAAGAACCCAAAAACCGTTTGGTGAAATTCCACCCGAACTGTATTTTATTACAATTATTTTTATTTTTAATGGAGTTCCTAAGTCTAAACTTAGGGAAATTAAAATATTAATGGGTATTAATAAAAATATGCGTGAGAAAGATCTAAAAGGCAGATCTAGTCATGCTTTAATCTTAGCCGTTGATTAGAGACTTAATCTCGGTCACTGAAGACTCAACATGAAAAGTATAAAATGGAGGCTTGGGGTTCATTTGGAAACACACACAGAGAGATTGAAGAAATCGATTTTCTAAGGTGAGAAGTTCTCAAGAGGAAAATCGATTGGGGCGATCTTGTAGCTAAGGAGCATTGAGAATCCGAGAGGACTTTCCGAAGAATACTGACAGAGAGGCGGAGAGAGCTTGCAGTGGCAACGCAGTAGCCACGAGCGCTGACGCTAGGACAGTCTGGACCCACGCAGGCTTGACGCAGAGCCAGAAAAGCCTATGTAGAGGAGAAAAGTTGCCTGTCACGCAGAAGCCAAAACTGTCGGGAGAAGTCGAAACTGTTGGGAACTGCCAAAACAATTGGGATAGCTGACGCAGAGGGCAGAAGAGGTGACGCAGAGCCTAAAAGGCTAACGCAAGGCCTACGCAGGGCCAACGCAGAAGTAGTCGGGGTTAGCCAGTCTTGTGCTGGATCAGCCGGAATTCTGACAAGTGAAGTGAGGTAAAACTCACTCAGATTGGATTTCAGAGATCTGTGGTTTGTTCTTTTTGAGTGTTTGATCGGAGAATCCACAGTCAGAGAATTTTTACACCAACGTTTCGAATCCCACTCACTCAGATTTTCTGCCAGTATTTTCTCTATAAAGGATTGCTAGTTAAGCATCCTAGATTTCTATTCAGATATTTCTCGTGCATAAAAATAAACCCTCAGATTTGTTGCACCAGTTTTCCCGGATTGGGTTTTTTTCCGGGGACTATTGTGTCCAAAAATAAGTGTGTCCTATGTATCTTTTTCTTCGCTCTGTTTTCTGTTTGATGAGATCAAATATTTAATTAGTGTAGGGTGCAGAAGTAATTTGCTTCAGTATTCAGAGGAATAACTTGATGAATGTACTTTAAAAAAATCAAGTAGGTGAAGTAGATTCAGATTTGCTACAGTAGGGGTTCCTTCAGTGTAGGAATTTTCACATGGTATCAGAGCATTGATTTTGAAACAAGGAGAGCAGATCCAATGCCGAGCAGTGAAGTCGGAAGCTGCACTTGGCAGTAATTCAAATCCCCTTGAAGGGATTGCACAGTCCTTGACGGGAAGTAGATTCGAGGAAATCTCTTTCTGAGTGAGACGACAGAGAGGTACGATTTCCCGATCATGAGGTTGCAAAGGCAGAGGGAGTGATGCAGAGCCTCAACGTAGTACTTTAAAGGCGCAATTTGTGCCGGGCAGAAATTTGCTGGAAAAGAACGAAGACACGTAGAAGGAGAATTTTCTCCTAAGAGAAATTTCCACCAGAAAGTTCGAATTTCTCACTTGCTGAGCAGTTGAGCAGTGCTAAGCAGTGACTAGAGGATTCAGTTAGATAGTTGGGTGAGATGGCATTACATGGGCTCAGAGATTAGGACAGGTTGGACGGATCCTCCAACTATGTCATAGGAAGAACAGAATCTTAGTTATTCTGGAGGAATATATATCGAGGCCTACATCAAAAGTGTTGTATTTGTTCCTGCTGACAACGATCAAAAGAAGAAGTACAAGGTCGAGCAGGGGTTGGCAAAGAGGCTCATTCTCGATGGAGTTCGAGATCATGTGGTCTCACACTTGCAGGGCAAGGATACAGCCCGGGAGATGTGGGAAGCCTTGTCTTCTCTGTATGAAGTCTCTTCCGAACAGCGGAAGATGTATTTAGAGCAGAAGTTGCACCGGACTTTGATGCAGAAAGGAGAAGGGATGAACCTCTATCTTCAACGTCTTCAAGACACTAGAGACCAGCTTGCTACAGTGGGGTCCACTCCTCAGTCAACCGCGATGGTGAGGATAGCCCTGAATGGAGTCTCGGATGAATGGCAAGTTTTTGTCCAAAGCATATTTGGCAAGGAAAAACTACCTTCATGGGAGGAGATGTGAGTGGCTCTTCAACAAGAGGAGTTAAGGAGGGACCCAGTGAAGGTCAACCTCAATGGCAGCAGTGGGAGTGGCACAAAGACAAAGGAGGAGAAGAACGCAGCTCTAGCATCGAAGGGATAGCAAAAGCAGAAGCGGAAAAAGGACATTTTGAAGGTGAAATGTTTCAGATGTGGTGAGATGGGTCACTTTGCATCTCAGTGTCCTTTGAAGCAAAAGGATAAGGATGAGAAGCATGATCCAAAGGCTGCTCCAGCAAAAATTGACGAAGATGAGTTTGCCATGAGTGTCCACGCATCTCCAGGAGGGAAATGGGGCGATAATGAGCTGTAGTCATGAGGACTACATGTGGGCAGGATCCTTGAGGAGTCCACCTCTTGGATCAAATCCTTGCTACGGGGGCCCAAGATTTAGCAAAAGCGAGATGGACTTAGTGTCAGATGATGCAGTGGAGTGTTTGGACTCTGGAGGACAGATGCAGTAGCTTGGGACCAGAGACTGAGCAGAGCAAGGTTGGTAGCAGTTCAGTTGGCACAATTCAGAAATCAGCAGCAGCGCAGAAGATCCAGAGGGTCAAAGACTAGTAGCAATCAGATTCCAACATTCATTGTATTATGCTAAACACAATTAAGTTCAGCTAATTTTGGATGATTTTCACTTGCTTCTCTCAGCGACTGAGTTGTAGTACGGACTCAGTATGGATGCAGTATAAGCAGTGGCAATGCTAACAACATAGCAGATGCAGCGTTTGAGAGGGAGTTGTAGTACAGATGCAGCAGTGGCAGTGGTAGTGTCATGGGAAGCAGTACAGTAGTCGCAGCAGCACAGTGTTGGTGGCAGCAACAGTGTAGAGAGAACGATGCTTCAAAGAGAGAGCAGCATGCAGTTGGACATTGTTGCTAGAGCACTTTCCTCGCTAAGAGGGAGTGTTAGGTTTTGGTAGCATCGGACGTGCTCTAGCCTTGAAAATTGGTGAGAGGCTAAGGCACATGAGTTCTAAAGAACCTAGAAACCGTTTGGTGAAATTCCACCCAGATTGTGCTTTATTAAAATAATTAATATTTTTAATGGAGTTCCTAAGTCTAAACTTAGGGAAATTAAAATATTAATGGGTATTAATCAAAATATTGATGAGAATGATCTAGAAGGCAGATCAAGTCAAGTTTTAATCTTAGCCATTGATTAGAGACTTAATCTCGGTCGTTGAAGACTCAACAGGAAAATTATAAAATGGAGGCTTGGGGTCCATTTGCAAACACACACACAGAGATTGAGGAAACCGATTTTCTGAGGTGAGAAGTTCTCAGGAGGATAATCGATTGGGGAGATCCTGCAGCTGAGGGGTAGTCAGAATCTGAGAGAACGACTTTCCGGAGAATACTGACAGAGAGGCGGAGAGAGCTTGCAGTGGCAGCGCAGTAGCCAGGAGAGTTGACGTTGGGCCTGTCTAGGCCCACGCAAGCTTGACGCAGAGCCAAAAAGGCTTGTGCAAAGAAGAAAAGTTGTCTGTCACGGAGAAGTCGAAACTGCCGGAAACAGCCGGAATTGTCGGGAACTGCCAGAACTGTCGGGAACCACCGAAATTGCCAGGATAGCTGACGCAGAGGGCAGAAGAGGTGACGTAGGGCTAACGTAGAGCCTGAAACGCTGACACAGGGCCAACGTAGAAGTAGTCGATGTTAGTCAGTCGTGTTCCGGATCAGCCGGAATTCTGGCAAGTGAAGTGAGGTAAAACTCACTCAAATTTTCTGCAACTATTTTCTCTGTAAAGGATTGCTAGATGAGCATCCTAGATTTGTATTCAGATATTTCTCCTGCATAATAATAAACCCTCATAATTGTTGCACCGGTTTTCTCGCATTGGGTTTTTTCCGAAGACTATTGCGTCCAAAAATAAGTGTCCTATGTATCTTGTTCTTTGCTCTGTTTTATGTTTCATGAGATCAAATATTTAATTAGTGTAGGCTACAGAAGTAATTTGCTTCAGTATTCAAAAGAATAACTTGATGCATGTAATTTAAAAAATCAAGTAGGTGAAGTAGATTCAGATTTTTTGCGGTACAGGTTCCTTCAGTGTAGGAATTTTCACAGCCTCTTTGCCTTCCCCCTAGGTTGCTCAATATACACCTCCTTCTCAATTACTGTGTTGACAAAAATAGTCTTCACATTCATCTGATGTATCCTCCACCCCATATCTGAAGCAATGGACATAACTGCTATAATGGATGCATATCTGGCGACAAGCACAAATGTCTCCTCGTAATCCACTCCCTCCTTCTGGGAAAACCATCTCGCCACGAGCCTCTCTTTACACTTCTCGATACTTCCATCAACTACATGTTTGATCCTACATATCCATCGAGAAGTGACCACAAACTTTCCCTCCTATCTTGGCACTATGTCCCATACATCATTGCTCATGATGGAGCTATACTCTTCTATCATGCCATCCCTCCAGCCCTGCTCATTTATAGCCTCCTAAAAAGTGGAGGGCTTAGTCTCGCTGACACTGCTCGACAGTGCCAAATAGCTGGAAAATTTGGCCGATGGTCTACTCTGCCTGAAAGTGCTACTATGAGCCTCCACATGCTCCTCAGCATCTCTCAAGGTCTGCTCGGCCCATCCTGACCTCTTGGTAGAGCTCGAAGGAATATCCAGCTCATCTTCCATATCTGTTGATTGTGTCCCTGATGTTGGTGTTGTTGGTCCTCGTTCTTCCTTAGGAACCTCTCGCTCCCGCTCCTCTACCATTGTTGGCTCTTTCTCATGAGATCTCCTAAGGGTCCTACCCTCAAGATCATTTTCCTCTATCCTAGAATGTAGCCTCGATAGGCCTTTGAGAATACGCCCCTTTCAAACAAGGGGTCCAGCTTAGTCCTCTTCTCTATGGGAATATGGACATAAACTAGACAAACGAATATGCGCAAATGGCTAACATTTCGTTTGACTCCTATAAACAACTCCTCAGGAGTCACACCCTCCAATATCATGTGAGGACACGTACATAGTTGTATCACAGGCCTTTGCCCACAAAAACAAAGGCAAATCCTGATCATAGATCATTTCCCTCGTTGCCTCCATTATGGTCCTGCTCTTCCTCTCAGCAACCCCATTCTGTTGAGGTTTGTAAGGTATTGTGAGCTCCTTCTTAATTCCTACTTCCCTGCAAAAATCTTGGAACTCATTAGAGGTATACTCAACCCCATTATTTGATCTCAGCACCTTAATCTTCTTCCCAAACTAGTTCTTCGCAAGAGCTTTGAACTCCTGAAACCGATCCTCATCCTTGGTCTTCAGGAAGTAGATCCAAATTTTCCTGGAATAATCATCTATTAATGTCCCAAACTATAGGGGTCATGTAATCGATGTCATAGACATAGGACCACAAATATCTGCATGCACCAAGTCTAGCACTCCCTTAGACTTGGTCTCACTGTGAGGATACACAACTTTGGCATGCTTGCCAAGCGCACACCCTTTACACACTCCATCCTACTCCACTTTAATCTCTAGAAAACCAGTAACCATCTTCTGCAACATAGGGAGAGCTCTGTAGTGTAGGTGTCCCATCCCCCTATGCCAAATTCATTCTAGCTATCACTCTCATGTATGAGAACCTTCACCGATTGTCCTCTCAATAGATAAAGATCCCTCTCCCTTCTTCCAATCACTCGCTTCTTGTTGGGATTGGTTCCTTTTGGCCCTATTGCCGCTCAAACTAGCAGGGGTCCTAGGAGGGAATCTTATAGATCAACTACTAGGTCAAGGGCAACAATGGAACAATAGCCCACTGTCACCTTAGCTAAAGCTCCCTACTCTTTATGGACTTTCACCGATGGGAGGAGACCCAATATAAGAGGAATCACAAGGGTGGATAGATCAATGATGGGATGAGGAGTGATTCCTAAAGCCTATTCACAAGAGAGGCTCAGATAATGGGTTTGCTTGCTATGAAAGCAAGATAGATGGCTATCTAGGAAGGGCTAAGAGGATTCTCGACGCTAGGGTTTGGGAATATATCTTGTAAAGATGTTTCCTAGGCCTAGAAATCCTTCTAGAGAATTGGCCTTTGTGTGATTTTCCTGAGATCATAGTTATAAGCTTATGTGACCACAAAAGACCAACTGGGCCCAGAATTAGGTCAAGGATATGGAGTTGATCAACCAAGGAGGGGCTTGACCTAATTATAGAAGGGAAGAGGATCAAAGGACAAATTTTCTTAGAATGGAACGCAATGATCCAAATGAGGACACTAGCCAAGGGAAACCTATGGAAAGAAATGATCTTTGGGCTAGGGCTTGCGATATTTCAAGATCCCACTGTCAAAATTTCATGAAATTTGGAGGGCCTCTAGAGGAAACCCTAACGCAGTAATGGACAATAGATCGAAGTCTTTTGATGGCTAGAAAGTGGAGGCTAGGCCTAGAAAGAGGAGAGGTGAGAAAAATATGCGTTAAAGGTAACCACCTATGGAAGGACCAGTGCCTTATCCTTTGGGAGAGATGGAGTCAGGAGAATTTATGGTTTGGAAGAGGTTTACACAATCAAGGAGGTACTCAAGCAACTTTGCATGGCATTAGGTCATGTGAGCGGCTACTTGAGATCTTTATACTTCGATTTGCAATAATTGATGACTTGTCTTTCGCATAGGAAAGTAAATTTCAGACTTTTATAGCGAAAATCCCATCAACATTCACGTGACAAAGTAAATAACAAGAATAAGCATGAAAAGATTACTTACATGTACAAAAGAGTATATCCAATCATCACATTATGCCAATAATGAAGCTCCAAGATAAGAGAGATAGATCCAAACATCAAAATTCATCCATAACATCCAAACTCATCCTCCAAAAGGGAATGCGAAATTCTCAAGAGCTACTAAATCCCAATCCAAGTGATGATCATGAAAATCAATCACCTCACTTGTATTTATACAATCACTAATGAGTTTGATTTGCCTAATTTAGCCTAATTGAGCCCCAAATAATAAAATAATGTGCAATAATAACATCCCTTGGTGACAAGCCCATCAAGATAGCTCAAAAACAAAATGATAAGCCTCTCAAGAGGGTAGAATGATCAATAAAGTGAGTCTTGGTCTTTTAAGGAGGCCTAATGAAGTCCAGAGTGTGCCATGATGTGAGAATGGACCTCAAACATTTGGCCCCTTGTTTCCAAGCAAATCCATGTGGTACCACCAAGTGGGTGTGAGGGGCACAAGGATACCCTCATGGGTCTCCAAATGGATCAAAAATGCCTATAAACCATCTGTAAGGGCCAGGATAATGACATAAGCCCTCTACAGTAAGACACATCCTCATCTGGACCCTGGAACATCTGCCAAGTGTATGGTGCAAGTGTGGAGCCGGTTGGGCATGGTGAACCAGGTGCATCATCCTCATCCAAAAGGTGGAACACGAGCAATCAATGATTGGTGTTGGGGATCCATGAAGTAACATATTACAATCTGAAGTTTGAATCTACAAGTAATTTCTACAAAACGAGACCACGCAACCAAAATTGGGATTTCCCATGTAGTGCCAACCCTAAAGCTAATGGCCAGTAAAGGAGATCCCACGGGACTAGGATACAAGGCTAACCATGAAATCAAGCAGTGGAGACATGAGTACAAACCTATCCCACTCTTTCTGTCAAATCCCCCCACCAATCCATGCCCTAAAGTGCCCATGAGAAGTAAGGAAAATTACTCAATTATACCAATGAAAGCCATACCTTTGGGGTCAGGCGACCCACCTTCAAACATACAATCATAACAAGTGGGCGAGGGACCACATGGCTGGCTTAGGTGGCAGAGATAATGGCACATCGAGTTATCTGGTGGCTTCAAGGGGTTGTTGGCTACTGGCTCAGGACCATGTAGGAGAAAAATTTTCTCCTATGTACACTACCCACAAGTGGTAGGTAACAGGTCCAACAGCCACTTCCCCTCTCGTGAAGTTGACTTCAAGTCCTCTGTCTTCTATGGCTGAAACTAAAAGGAGATTTTTTTCCAATCCCAGTACATATAACACCTCGTTCACCTCCATGATACCACCTGAGTCATTTGAAACTCAATACTCCAAGTGCCTTCTACTACATACTTGACCTTATCACCAAGCTCCACATGTACATCCCTAGGTCGCCTGGTCATGTTCGTGAATACGTCTCAATATCCCGTCATATGACGAGATGCGCCATTGTCCATGAACCAGACACCTCTTGTGACGGTTCCAGAAAGGCAAGACATGATTTAAGGCCAAAGCATTTCAACATGGGGAAGGACTTGCACTGAAATACCTAATAATATTATGAGGCTCAACAACAAAATAATAAGACATAATAAAATAAGTCATAGAACTTAATCGAGGAGTGGAAGATGGAGCGCATGCATCTGCCTCGAATCTGCATAGAGGCGGGTTAGGGTTTTCCTCCTAAGTCTCCCCGCACATCGTCTGCCCTGGTTACACTCCCTTACCTACACACCGACGTCTCTGACTTACCCTCCATAGTCTCTCTGGGGCTTTACCTGCATCACTGACTGACCTGGCAGCTGGCGCGGATATCACTCAGTTTGTCAATTAATGGAGGCGTGGAGATGGATCAGGTGGACTATTCGGAAGATCCCCTTGCATTGGTCCCCATCTGGACGACCACACCCTTCCCCCCCGATATCGGATGTGTCCTTGTCCTCGCTTCCTGCTTCCCATGACGGTTTCCCCTTGACAGTTTGTTTGTCGTTGCTCTCAAATCCCGGTCCCTCATGTCCAGTCGATCATTTGCCCAATGTCTCCGTCCCTTGGCCGGATTCTATTACCCCTCCTCCCTCTCTGGATACCCTACACTTCTTGGCCTCCTGCATAGACCCTTCTCCCCCTTATTACCCGCCAGGCTATTCTATTCCTCCCCTTGTCGGCATTTCGACCTACCCCTCTTCCTCTGTGCCATAATCAAACCCTTCATTTATACCCTATGGACCTTGCTCCACCCAACCAAATACCCTTATTTCTGGCTCACCCTCTTCGGGATATTTTGAAGGGACTTCGACTTGCCCGGAGGAAGGAGATATTGATCAGAGGGCGAAAGAGCAGGATCCTCCACTAGAACCCTCCTTGGGTGCACGGAACGACAAGCAAGCAAAGCAGGGAAAGAAATCTAAGTGTATCAAGGCAAAGAACCAGGACGTATCTCTCCACTTCGGGGAAGGTATACAAATGGGGGAAGTTGTAGATATTGCGATCCGGCTCCTGGTTGGGCGTGTTTGGGGTGCACCTACTCAATGATCAGACTACAACAATGGATCTTGGAGATATGGGGGCACATACTATCTGAACTTCCCACTGTTACCACCCTAGCTTGAGGTTGGTTTGCTTTACGCTTCCAGAAGGTTGATTACACATCATGGATACTCTCCAAGTATTGGCAAATCGAGCTCACTCCAGTCCTCCTCAAGAGATGGAGCCCTATGTTTGATTCGGAGCGGGACCAATTGGGATCTGGATGCCTTTGGCCTACCCTTGCATTTTTGGTCTGATGACATCTTCCAGCGCATGGGCAATGCTTTGGGCACCTATCTGGACCATGATAAATCTTATATTTCATCTGGTAACATGTCCCTGGCTAGGATACGGGTTCATCTGGACACACGGGAAGGTTTAAAGGAACAGATCACTCTCTATTGGAAGCATTTCACTCGCATCTTGATCCTGGACTACGAAGGGGTACCCTTCCGATGCTGACAATGCCACAAAGTCGGTCATCTTTATAAGTAATGTCCCCTGATAAAGAATACCATTGCAAAGGATCATCAGACTGTGGATTAGGAGATTGCCTCGGATGCTCATGTTCATCCCGCTCCTTCGGATACTGCAATAGCGACTACTACAAAGGCTCGTGAGAAGAAGCGCAGCACACCTCAAATTCAGCCTCCCTCGCCACCTCTCACCAGGGCTTAGGCGGCAGCTGCTGCTGCGCTTTCTTTGGGTAATTCTAACCTCTATTCCTTTGTCAATTCCCTTACATCACCTGCATCTGTGGTTTGCTCCTCTGCATCTCATTGTAGCTCTGCCGGGGGAAAGGAGCAAAGCTACAGGTAAGATTCTCAAGGTCTAATCTGATCAGAAATACCCTCACCCATCATTTGTATCTTCTCCCCCCTCCTTGACTTGCTCCTTGAATCAACCCTCCCCTATCTTTTCCTGTACCCCTCCCTCCTCGGAGCACAACCTGTCGGTTACTCCCTCAAATGCTTCAAACTCCTCTATCCGCTCCCATTCCTACAACCTCCGATCCTTGAACGCACTCTGATACAAGATTCTTGTGGCATTGGAATTATCTCCCCTCCCCTGCCTCCTAAACTCCCTCAGGGTCGTCCCTCCTCAATTTCAAAATCTATCTTACAAGCTAGTATAGATGTGGTCATTGGTCGTCAACTAGCCATTGATCGGTTTCTTAGAGCACAGAACACCCTGGGGTCTTCCCCCCAATGAAGTGGCTCTCTTTTAATTGCCGAGGGTTAGCTAGTCCTGTAAAAAAACTAGCCCTTCGCAAACTCTTGAATACCGAGAGGGTGGATGTCATTTTTTTACAAGAGACACTCAGGCTTATTGATCACATTATTCCAGCCCTTGAATCACTGATTCCCGGATGGCAATTTCATGCTTTGGATGTGTGTGGGAGATCTGGAGGCATCGCCTTAGGGTTCAATCCTAGAATGGTCAAATTATCCAATATCTGGGGTGGGTTTGGATACATCGGAGCAAACATTTATTCATCTGAGCTTTGTTTAGATATTCAACTGATCAATGTATACAGCCCATGCCACAATCGGGTCACCTTCTGGGAACATCTCCTCAGATCAGGGCCCCTTCAAGCAGATAATATCATTTTGGGTGGTGATCTTAATTTTTCTATTGGACATGTTGAATCATGGGGACACAATGCCCAGATTGACTCCCTATCTGACACTTTCAAATCCCTCTTTGAGGAGCATGGATTAATTGATATTCCCATGGCTCGACTTCAGCTAACCTGGAGAAACAGAAGGATAAGGGATGCTATGTTGGCTCGCAGATTGGATCGCTTCCTTATCAAGCAGAGACTATTAAGGAATTGTCGTAATTACAGACAGTGGGTTAGATCAGGGGGTCTGTTAGATCACTCCTCCATATATCTTGAAATCAGTGGCCACGAACATAAGCACAAAGCACCTTTCAAATTCAATGCAACATGCTTGAAGGATCTTGAGTACCTCTGTCTCGTATCTGACTATTTGAAGGTTAATCCTCCCAGTTCGGGCCAAACCATATTAGAGGGGTTCTCACATAATCTCATCAGCCATATTTCCATGAAATGGGCCCATAGCAAACAATTGCATGATGATGACTCCCTTCGAACAATTGAGTCTGGGATTGCGAGCTTAGAGGATGAGCATGGAAGAGGCTATCTGTCTGAAGATCTTAAGTCACATCTCACTTCTCTAGTAGCTAATCGGGACAAAATCTTGAAGGACAGGGAAGAATCATGGAGACTCCGAAGTAGAGCAATTTGGCTGAAAGAGGGGGATGATAATACTAAATTCTATCATAAATTTGCCAATTGTTGTCGTGTTATCAATACTATTTAGCAGATGACAAATGATCAGGGACAGTAGGTACAATCTTTTCAACAACTGGCTTCCCTCGGCTTATCACACTTATGAAACCTATATAGGGCTCCTTGCAATGCATCTTTGGCCTACGTCATAAGAGTGGTTGGTTTATTTCCCCGTTATGTGGAATAGGAGGATGCCGAGGACCTGCTTAAGCTTGTCTCGATGGGGGAACTAGAGAGCACACTTAAATGGTTTGAGAAGGACAAGAGCCCCGGACCAGATGAATGGCTGTTGAGTTCTATATTGCTTTTTTGACATACTTGGGGGGGACCTTCTAAGCATTATTGAGGAATGTCGTACTTCGGGTCGCATGCATGAAGCCTTCAACTCCACCTTTATTGCTCTCATACTGAAGACAGACTGTCCTGAATCCTTCAATGATTTGCAACCAATCTCTCTCTGCAACTATATTTACAAAATAATGGCCAAAATCATTGCCAATCGACTCCGACCCATCCTCTCAGCATATATCTTACCTGATCAATTTGCATTCCTCAACAACCGCCAGATTCATGATGCTATTGGTACAGCACAAGAGGTTCTCCACTCCATCAAGACGAAGAGATTGAAAGGTATGATTCTTAAGGTTGATCTTTCTAACGCTTTTGATCATGCAAATTGGCTATATCTTAGAATGTTATTAACACATTTGGGATTCCCACTGGAATTCATCAATTGGATAATGTGTTGTATCACAAAGGTATCTTTCAGTGTACTTATTAATGGCTCTGCATCTCCATTCTTTCATGCGGAAAGAGGACTCAGATAAGGATGTCCTCTCTCCCCTCTACTATTTCTGCTTATTATGGAAGGTCTTAGTAGACTCATCTCTGAAGAATGTCGTTTGGGGTGCATACAGGGCATCAAGATCACTAACGATTTCACATTAACACACTTATTATTTATAGACGGTGTCCTACTTTTTCTTAATGGGAGTTGTCGCACAGATTGTCACGACAACGCTCAGACCGGGGGCTGTCACCCTGATCCCCGATCTCTCCGTTTAAGCCTGTCTCCCACGGCTAAAGGGGGTAGACCCTATGGATAATGGATGACCAACTGTGGACCAGTTGGGTTGGGAGACACAAGGGAAAACAAGCACTTAATTGATTTTATTAAGTTAATAGACTAGTGCCTTATGAAATAAATGACTAAACGATTATTTATCAAATGTTGCAGAAATATGAACTCATTAACAATCGTTTTCCATCAAATAACTCAAGCAAAGCAAGATTTCCAGTAAATTCACAATGCTTGAACGGTGATCCAGCGATTAAACTTAAAGAAAAATTAAATGCTTTAAATGATCATAAAAATTAAACGCTGATCAGTGACCACTCTCACATAGCTAACTTTAACTAAACATTTAAGTGCATTTAGCTATAGAGAAATGGAACATAAACACTGCAAAAGTCGCCAAAAATGAAATTTTCAATTTTTTATTAAGCTTTTTCAAAAAAATTTAATTTTTTAATTTTATTATTTATCCCAAAAAAGAAATAAAAAATAAAAAAAAAGAAAATAAAAAGAAATAATATATATATAAATATATAAAATAAATAAAAAATAAAAAATAATAAAAAAATAAAAATAATAAAATAAATATAAAATAAAAAATAAATAAAAAAAAAAAATAAAAAAAATAAAAAAAAATAAAAATAAATAATAAAATAATAATTAATTAATTAATTAATTAAATTAAAATCTAGTAAACTAAAAGGAACTCCTATTACTTTTAATAATTTATAATTTTACATTTTTTAATGATTTTAAATTTTAAATTCAAAATGAAAAAAAAATAAATTTAATCTAAAACTTAACCTAATCTATAGGAACTAAAGCAACCAGCATTATTTTTATTTTATTTTTTGGATTTATTTTAAAATCGAAATAAAAAATGGAACAAAACTAAAATTAAATATATCTAAAGCTAAAACTAAAAGCTAAGCTAAATAAGTTCAAAATAAATAATAAATAAAAAAAAGGTCTAACTATAACACCTAACCATATCAAAAAAAAATGAAAATCTGAAACTTTTTTATTTTTATTTTATTTTTATTTTTTTTATGATTTTTTAGCTTTATTAAAACAAAGCTAAACTTAAAATAAATAAATAAAATTCTAAATGTTTAACACTCAAAAAATATCAAATGCACATCTCATGAAAATGTATACGCTAACTCAAAAGTATTCTAACTATACTAACCCTAAACTATACTAAATAACCAAAATCGAACCTGAGCATATGGAAGTCGAAACACGCGTTTGTCTCTGCAGAACGGCGGCTGCAAGCGATTTGACTGCGCAGGAAGAAAAAGACGCAGGCAAGGAAGCGATAACCTATGGCAGCAAGGGATGAAGGGTACGGATTAAGTTGCAGATGAGTTTCGTTGATGAGGAGGGACGTGGGGATGTGGTTTTTTTTTTAACGTGTTTTGCAGGTGGACGGAGGGGTAGGAATGTTTGACGGCCAAGAGCGTAAAAAAAATTTAGGTATAGCAACGTAAAAAGTTTGGATGACTGCAAGCAAAGATTTGATACAGATTTGAGGACATTTGACGGTGGAAAACGCAGGAACAAAAGCTGGATAGAGGAAATCAGACAGCGCAGGTCGAGTGATAGCTGAGGGGTTGATAAATTTGGGTTTCTTTGCGCAGATTAACAATGTAGAATGCGTGAAAAATGGACGAAACATACAGGCAATGCGTCTGATTGAGGTATTGAAGGCAGCGTGGAAGGTGTGTGGAAGCTGGACTGGCCAGCGTAAGGCAATCAACGCGAAAAATGAGAACTGCTGGTAATGAAAGAGGGTTGGCCAATACGCAGAGGAAAATAACATTTTTAAGTTGCCAGATCCAACTTCAAAATTCACATTCTCACTCACTTTTGCAGATTCTATCGTTGAGAGAATAGGTCTACCTTCTTTACCATTATCATTTGAGATAACATATGCGCTGAATCCCAGGGGTGGCACAGACGCTGAAACAAATCTCGAAATCCTTTCTGCAAAAAAGAAACCCTCTAGGCAATAGCGGAAAACCCTTGAAGTTTCCTCAGAAATTGTAAAAAAATTTAAACCAATCCGCTTCAGATTGCCTGATGGAAACGCTGGAAAACCTTTAAAATTTGTACCTGCAACCTGCAATGGAAAAAACAGAAAACCCAGCAATAATATGTGTAGAAAACAAAACTGAAACCCTAAATCAGCTAAATAATCACAGCATTTACAGCTTTTCGACTCTTAAGCAGCCAAATTTGTCAATAATCGTAGTAATATTATCAGAATTTAATTTTAATGTGAGACACTTTAGAAAACCCTGCATGCATTCATTAAAAAAAAAAATGATAAGCCCGAGATCAAGAACTGGCTGGGCTCTTTCAGAAAACACAATCCAGGAGTTGGCTGATTCAGCCGAGAACTTCCCCTAACGCCCGGTAAACTCGAAACTAAGATTTCCTGCACAGCTTAAAATCAACCATTAACATAGAGGGAGAAAATAATAGTAAAATCCAGATCAAACGGAGATACCTGCCATTATATTTCAGAATCTAAACTATCATTCAAACCCCATAGATCAGGCAAGATACCTGTGCCTAAATCAATCTTCATCAAGCTAAAATCAATGGCTGAAAATAAAAATTATACAGAAACATAAATCATCTTACAGCACTTTCAGAAGAGTAACACTAACAAGATTTTTAACCCCAAAGTCTTTCTTTATTGCAAAAAAATGACTACAAGAGAGCTTTCTTTAGCACCAGACTCTCAGATCTAATCTGATCTCAAATGACCCCTAGCACCCTATTTAAAGGAGAAATTCCCAACGGCTAGTTCGAGTGATCCATGTCAAAATGATCTCAACCGTCGATGAAGATCAAGATATCTTCTAATCTTATCCATCGAAATTTTACTAAATTAAAAATTAAAATTTTGCATTTGTTTTCTCAAAATTTCAACTTAAAAATTTTTTTAATTTTAATTTCCTTTATTTTATTTTATTTTTTATTTTTTTAATTATTTTTTATTTTTTTAATTTTCTTTAATTTTATTTTTTTATTTTTTTTTAAATTATTAATATATATATAATATATATATATATTTTAATTTTTAATATTTTTTTTTATTTTTTATTTTTACCACTATGTGTCAACTAGAGTATTGTGGATCTGACAAATATATACTCCGATATGATGCTATTCAGCACTGCTACTGGCATGGAGACCAATGACAGTAAATCTACCATTACAACATCTGGTTGCTCTCCACATGAGATTCAATTCGCACTTCACAGATTCCCCTTTACTTCACAATCTTTGGATGATGGCCTCAAGTACCTGGGGTTTCGTCTTAAGCCTTTGCATTATAAAATTGCAGATTGGATATGGTTGGTGGCTAAGATTGAACGCAGACTCAATATCTGGCACCATAAATACCTCTCGAGGGTCGGTCGCCTTATTCTCATCAAATATGTTTTGGAAGCAACTCCTATTTACTGGATTTCCTTGGCT
The DNA here is from genome assembly GCA_000404065.3 of Pinus taeda. NCBI lineage: Eukaryota > Viridiplantae > Streptophyta > Pinopsida > Pinales > Pinaceae > Pinus > Pinus taeda. Next base: position 335,686 of record APFE030729977.1, read on the forward strand.
TGGATCCCAAAGGGTATTCTTATGAGAATACAAAAGCTATGTTGCAGATTTCTATGGAAGGGAAGACAGGGTGGACGAATATATGCCTGGGTCTGCTGGGAACTGATAGCCCTCCCTAAGAAATGGGGAGGGTGGGATTAAAAAGCTTGACTCATTTCTCCACCGTCCTAGCAGCTAAATTGGGGTGGCAAATTCTAACTGCGCATAGTCTATGGACAGAGGTTGTACTTCATAAATATATTTACCCCTTTGCATTCTGGATTGGATAAGATTACCCTCTTGGAACAGGACAGGCATCTCGGTTATTTGGAAAGCAGTTCTTAATTCTATATTATATATACGTGATGGTCTAACCTGGAGGCTTAGATATGGTTCCTTTGTACAAGTAGGATTGGACTCTTGGACAGGAAGTGGCAATGCGTACAGTGTACCACAGAAATTGATCACATTCTTATCCAACACGGGTATCTCACATCTTGATCAAATTGCAGACCCTGGGAACTCCAATCTATTCTCCCAAGCTTGGAAATCAACCATCCAACTGGGCATTCTGGACATATGGCATCAAGATTGGCTTAACTATATTAATGCACTCACTGAATCTCATATCAGGATCATTGAAGGGGATGATGAATTGATATGGGCAAAAGAAAAGCACGGCAAATATACCCCCAAGGATGGATACCCTGTCATATTTTCTCCTTATCGACCACCAGTACTTGAGAGGTGGTGGAGCCTACTGGGGAAGATGAAACCCCCCCCCCCCCATTCTAGACTATTCATGTGGACTGTTCTTCAGAACAAAGCTCCCACTGGGGATAACCTCATGAAACGTTCCTTTAATGGTCCTTCATGGTGCTGCTTATGCCATCAAGACTCTGAAACCATTGATCATCTTTTTCTACACTGTCCTGTTACATTGGAATTCTGGGGATTGATAGTCTCTTCTCTTCCCCTGCCCACCCGTTGGCAAGGCAATACCATTCAAGAGGCTTGGCATTCTTGGTGGTCGTTAGTTAGGCCACTAAAGGCTCGGAATATTCCTATCCTTGTTTGCTGGGCCATTTGACTTGCTAGGAACAAGCTTATATTCAGTAACATAACACCTCTCTGGAATTTTGTCTTAGCCCGGGTACTGTACATCTATTCCTTGATACCTGATGAAGAACAACCTGCCTCTCAGCGCACTGTTATTCCTGAAGTAATTCATAAGAATATTCCCTGGGCCTATTTTGATGGATCTGCACAAGAGATGGGATGGGGGGGGTGCCATATTATATCTATCTGACACTCACTTTTTCAAAATTCGGATGGGGTTGGGCAATGGGACAAACAATTTTGCTGAACTAATTACCCTCAGACATCTTCTACAATTTGCATTAGAAAAACAATGTAGACATCTGCAAATATATGAGGATTCCAAGATCATTATTAATTGGTTCAACAATATATCTGTCATGCTTTTTCTCTGAGGCATATATTGGATGATGCACTCCGTTTAAGGGCCCAATTTGATTCCATTGTTTGTCACCATATCTACAGGGAACACAATCAAGTTTCCGACCAGCTTTCCAAGGAGGCTGCAGTCAGGCCTAGGGGTTCATGGCTAATTCTGGAGTAGTTGGACAGGGAACACTACCAGTACTACCACAACAATATATGGACATCAGAGCATAGGGACCTGAAGGGCCTGTTTTTTGTATATTTTTGCTTTCCATCCTGTATATATCCTAACTGAACACTATGCTGTTATATATATTTAAATATGTAAATATGCTATCACTATCAGTGATCCCCATGGGGGTTTTTTATACTCAGCATTTCTGAAGGGCGAGTCACCCCAACTTACAGCATATGCTTCTATAAGCATCTACAACATGTAATTCTCTAATCTTAATGAAAATTACGATTTTTCCTTGAGGGAAAAAAAAAGTCATAGAACTTACCATTTCAATATAGTAAAAACAATATTTTAATTAAATACAATGAGTCAGCTTATGAATGAAATAATACAACTTATTACATGACTCACCCTTTGACTTGTATATGAAAAACTCACCTGCATAGTACATTCATCTAATCAAATACCAATAATTTATCACAAGCTACAACATATGAAAGTTCATTTTCTTCATAGATCCATAAAAGGAAAGGCCGCACTTTTTTTTTCAAGCTAGTTAGTTGCAATAAGTGCAATCTAACCCTGCATTTATTTTCTGAAGGTGACTCTTTTGATATAAGGTAGCCTATCTGAAATGTAGAAATTTCACAAATTGACATTTCTTTTGCAAATCCAGAAATTTCACCTCTTTAGAGGCTCCATGGATTTAATCCCTGTGAATTAACAGCCTTGGTACTGAAGTGAAATATAAATTTCAGCAGCAAACAGTGACCAATATTTCACTTCCACATCAACCCCAATATGCTAGCAATCCAAGAGAGAAGATACCAAGTATATGCCAACAAGTTTCACCCCTTTAGGGCAATCTTTTGATACATAAACCAGATCTGAAATCACTACAATTAACGAAGATTTACAGCAGTAAATCTGTCCTATTATCTTTTGACATAAATGTTAAATCCTAGCCCTGAGGATTAGCTCAATTGGTCGAGTTTCCATTACTAAAGCATCTTGCTACTGGGAGGTCATAGGGTCAATTCTCCTCGACGCCATCGGGGTTAGGCTCTGCTAATAAGCTGGTGGGATGTGATCCCTTCGGGTGATTCTGCCCAGATATTTCCTCGGGAAAAAAATATAAATGTTAAATCCCTTAACAATTTCAGCCTTAACTTATGTCAAATCATTTGGGCATGTAACTGCTGGAAATTGCCAAGCCATAAAGGCAATGATCAATGAATATCAAATCTGCCCAGAGACAATTTTGGACAGCTGAAAACTCCATATATAGATAAGAGATGAAGCTTAAGTATATTCTCTCAACTTATTACAAGCCAATACAACCCTCCAAGCTGTCCAAACTAAGGAAAACCAAGAAAAAACCTAGTTTCACGAAAGATACTCCAACAGGTGAGAATCACCACTAACAAGTCCTGCTTGGCATCATGCAAATCACCTCCTCTTCCATTCCACAACAAATACAACTTGGGGTTCATAATTAAACCCTAACTCCAATGACTCCTTAGGGATAAAACCCTAACTCTAGACTTCAAGAATGCTCCATCAATCCCTACCACCTTATGACAAAGGGAGATAAAGCACAAAAAAGATCAAACAAGAGAAGGGGAGAGAGAGAGAGAGAGTAGTGCTCCTCTTATATCTCTAAATCAAGTAAGTGTAAAGAAGAATAAAAGATAAGAGAGGTTTACAATGACAAATGGACCTAATCCAAGCAACCTACAAGACACAAGTAGATCCACATGTAAAGAGCTCTACTCCAAGAGACATATGACAAGCTCTAAGGTGATGATGATCAACAAGCAAAGATCCAAGGCATGTCCGCTACTCCCCAAGGTCCAATAGTCCTCCTCAAAGGCTCCAAAGTTCCAATGCATCTACAAGGTCATGTGTCTCCTTAGGGACCACCACACCTACATGTCCACTACCTCAACCTAAGCATCATCAAGTCAAGTGTAAGCCTCCATGCAAGAAACCAAGCCAACCCATGCTATTTAGAGCTTAATTTTCTCCTCCAAATGACTCAAAACTCCTCCTCTCAAGTGAAAGATGTCCTCCAAGCAAGCAACCTCCCTCCATGTACTGATTACATGAAGAAGTCACAAAGCTCCATAATTCCCCAACAATCCAAGGGAAAATGTCATATAAGCATTCATACAACGCCTAGCAACTTATGAGCAAATCCACTCCAATGTGCAAGTCCATCACAGAACACCAAGCATCAACCATGCACCACACATCTCATGAAGCACCCCCAAATAGGGTGTAAACAATCTCTAAGTACTTGTGAAAGATAACATGAAACAGTTGTACTTTTCCCTGTAAATTTCATATATTTTCCTTAGGAAATTCATTTCTTTGCAATAAATTGTGCATTCATTGTTGCCTATCAATGTGCATATTATAGTCATAATAAATGTATGGCATGATTGTTACTTGGTTTATGGCACCATTGTATCATATAACAATCATCAATGATTTAACATGGTAATCTTTTAATGGGCATTAAATGGTATTCCTACTTATACATTGAATTTTTTTGAGAGGTTTTAACACTAAGCCTTACAAAACTTAATACAGAAACCATTTATTGGTCAATAATATCTCTTTACCATGTTCAAAGAATGTTGTTTGGACTACTGACCTAGAATTTTACGCTTGTGACTCATTTAGAATTCATCCTTTTCAAATAGAAAAAAAAAAAGATTGCCAACACTATTAAAATTAAATTTTCACAAAACATATACTTTTGCTCAAAGCAAATTTCCATGTCAAACATGAAATAAATAATTAGAAACATAAATTATGGATTACCTGATATAAATGTTTACCCGCCCTTTCTAGAGCAAATGCAGCGCCTCTTGCATAGCGCCCCCATCCACATTCTTCATCTACACCAATTTGATCTCCTTTGCATAGATCATTGTCAATTCTGCAGGGTTGGAATGGCAAGTTCCAAACATTTTTGTGACATAAAAAGAAGTCAAGTAAAAGTGCATGGTCCAATAACAAGAGAACTAAAGAATAGCATGATAAAAAGACCAACTCATATAAACAAACAAAATCATTAATCCTCTCAAATCCAAAATATTCTAAAGAATAATAAGCATGTTAGCTCCATATATAAGTTCGTGAATTTCCAACCATCTAGATCATTAAAAATGTGTCTACCGTGGGAAGAATCGTAATTGCCATAATTCAATGTTAAATAAGGGATCATTACATATATGAATAAAAAAAATCCACAAGTAAAGGTGTCTAACATTGGCGAGTTTATCGAGGCATTAATTTTCTAAGCCAGGATTTCTTGTTAGGTGATTCTCATGATAAAAAGACTAACTCATATAAACAAACAAAATCATTAATCCTCTCAAACCCAAAATATTCTAAAGAATAATAAATATATTAGCTCCATATATAAGTTAGTGAATTTCCAACCATCTAGGTCATTAAAAATAGACTGCCATGAGACTAGTAATTGCCATAACACAATGTTAAAAAAGGGATCATTACATATATGAATCAAAATATGCCATAAGTGAAGGTGTCTAACATGAGTGGGTTTATTGAGGCATTAATTTTCTAAGCCAAGCTTTCTAGTCAGGTAATTTTCCTTTTAGTTTGGCACATATTTTCTGATTCATTTGTCTTTTTTCCAAGGGAAAAAAACCGTAACTTCAGTTATAGGATAAACAAAATTACATTTTGTATATACACATCAATGTGTGTATTCAAGAAGGATCTGCCGCAATCCTGTCTATGGCAAGGCATGTGAAAATACAGTCCTCAATACAATATCATCCCATAAAAAATAACCCACATGGGTCAGCATATAGACCATAAAAATTTATCGCTGCCACAGTATACAGCCTAACAAAATTTACATAGTACTCAACCATTAAGGCTTGTAGCACAGTGTCAAAAATAGATCTAACAAACAGAAAATGATTCATTTGTCTTATCATAGTGGGTGAATGTATTGTAAAAGGGATTCCCCATGAGGGAAGTTTCAATGTTCTTGACCTTATCACCTGCCAAAGAGGATATCTTCTAGGCTAACAACTTGGCATTTGGCTATAGGGTTCAATTTCATCCTAAGATTGCAATGTAGCCAATCAATATTACAATAAGAATTAATAGATATGTTATAATATTATTTTCATTAAATCCTTTTGAAAGGAAATTACTGAGAAATGAACCCTACTAAGATCCTCATTAGTCCCACAGTCCAAAGTCCTTAAATTTGACAAAGAAGCAGAGGGCTACCCAAGAATGGAGCTGGTTGGGCAATAATAAGAGATTTTCTACCTCGTGTTTTAATCATGCTATGTTATTTGCTTCTAGACACTTTAACTATGATTTTGGGTGTTTTGGTGGATGCCAACCCATGTTTTTTTACTTTTGGCATCTAACCCATGTACTTTTTTGCCTAAGCCAACCCATGTAGTTTTTGGATGCTTGTGGGCACTATATGCACAACCAACCTTCTTTCTATTAAATCCCTATACATATGTAAAAACTTAATATTAATAGCCAAAGCATTTGTTAATTATTTTCTATTAATTTCCTTCTTGTAATTTAATTAAATTTTAGCTTACTAAATAAAAAGCATTGCTAGGATAATTTCTTCCTACCAGGTGGAGAAAGTAGGATACTCATCCATTTGGGGTCAAGCATGGAAGACAGGAGAAGAGCTGAATATTCAACCTCGCTGGTGGAATGAGTGGGAGATCTTCAAGCAAGAACTTTCCAGATCAAACGTAAGACTAAAGGACAGACCAGACCAGTTGATTTGGGCTTATGCGGAATCCGGAAGTTATTCTCCAAAATTTGGATACAAGTTTCTCGTGTCCAAAAAAGGCTGGGAAGACCCGGCTTGGTGGGCGAAATCGTTATGGAAGTTAAAATGTCCAGCCAAAGCAAAATTGTTTTTCTGGTGTATCCTAAAAAGGAAAGTCCCAACTTGGGACACTCTCCAAGCCAGATTCAAACAAGGACCGGGGAGGTGTCCTCTATGCAAAAATGACTCGGAAACTATGGATCATCTATTCATTGATTGTCCCATAGTCAAAAAAGTATGGTAAGAGGTGACCAAGTACATTCAATTATCTATCTCATGGGAAGGAATGTCTTTCGCTGAAGTTTGGCAAAAATGGTGGAACCAAATATCAGTTAAGAAATTAAGAAATATGCCTCCTATCATCTGCTGGGGCATTTGGATTGCTAGAAACAGAAATATTTTCCAGGAGAAAGAAACAGAGGCGGATTCAATTGTTGTACAATGCTTATCCATATATTCAAATATCCCGGATCCTGAGGAAGAGAAGGAACCCCGGAAGGTGGACGAGGAGCAAATCAAGGAAGGTGTGCCCTGGGCTTATTTTGATGGAGCCTCCCAGAACAATAAAGCGGGTGCAGGCATCGTTATCCATTTAAACAATAGCCACACTCTAAAAGCTTCCATCGGACTGGGAAATGGATCGAATAACTATGCAGAACTATCAGCCCTCAAGTTCCTTTTATGCTGGCTGACTCACAAAAATACCCTCACAATTCAGATTTTTGGAGACTCTTTAAATGTAATCAATTGGATAAATGGTCATAGTAGCTGTCATAATTATGTTTTGCAGCCTCTCCTTGAAGAAATTCAGCACCTGAAAATATCTTTTAATTTTTTGTCCATTCATCATATATACAGGGAATGAAATGATATGGCAGACAAACTTTCTAAAGACGGTATTGAACAAGTTCTGGGCAGCTGGAGAATAATGGAAGAAAACAACGGAGAGAACCATGTTTTGGACCAGCCACCATATGCTCAAAACTTTTAACAGGATATTGCGGAACAACAAACTCTATTTTTGATTGATGTTTTTTATCGAATATAGCTAAAACAGGTTCATGTAACAGACTCTGTGTTGCAATGTATATGTTTTTGGGCGCATTCTCCATGACATAGTATGCTCAAAAAAGGAAACAGGACAGATTCCTGATATCAGAAAGAGCAATGACAGTTATTTTTTGGGGAACTGATCTCTTCTCACAAAGAGGAAAGCTTAGTTTTTGAACAATTTTTGTGCAGACTCAAACAGTTATAACAGCAATAGATGCTATGAATGTATATGCAACTTTTTATAGCAATAAAAAGTTCGTTTTTTTCTTGGAAAAAAAAAAGCATTGCTAGGATATTAATAATAAATAAATACGTTTTACCCGGATGCGGGTGTTCGTATTTGCATTAAAGGTCAGTTATGAGCATGCCACGCGGAGAGGACAGCGGGCAGCTGAACACGAAGGCTATGAAGGATATTAAGCAGGCTGAAAGGAAAGGCATTCAATGCCATTCATTGCAGCTGTTGTCCCAAGGCAAGCGCAGAGGCGATATCAGGATGGAGGATTTTGTCACAGGAACATTCTTCCCAGCATGGTTCAGGTTGCAGGAAGAGAGCTTGCTCTCAAAGGATACGAAGGGTGCTGGTTCGTTGGGGAACGAGGAAGGTGGCAAAGGCTGGAGCAGGCCCTCCCACATAGTAACTTTCAACCCTGTGTATGCTCCTCTCTTAACTACCCCTAGGGATGTAGAGGTCGGGACTGATAGCGGGATTCGCTCAGTAGCGGAACAGCATTGCAGCAGTGTCGTTTCCCTTGCTGACGAGTTCAGCTTCTTCAGAGTTGTAGCTGTTTGGGTTTCTATCTGGGTGCTAACCAGCCTTCAGGCTGGGTCGAAGCAACCTCTGAATTTAAGTTCGCTTGCCTCTTACCAGACTAAGTACATGGCTCCTCGTTTAAGGGCTACTCCTCAGCGTGGGCGTAATTCTGGACAACGGGGAGGTTCTGGAGGGAGAGGCAGTCAAAGCCCTCGTCGTATTTCGCCTCTCGCCTTTGTTTCGCCCCCTTCGACAAGATCAGAAGAGTCTGGCCACTCCATCAGTAATACAGTGCAATCAACAAAGTTTCAATTTCGACGCCGGTCAAACAAACCGCTGATTTCAGCTCTTGTGACGGTCATCTTCTCGAAAGAAGATGAGGAGGATGTAAGTCTGAAGGAGGCTTCTGAGGAGCATTCGCCTTCTCCCTCGAATAATTCCTCGCAGAGCAGGAGGATGGAAGAAAGTTCATATGCCCCTTCGTCACAGAGCAAGTTGGAGGATGAAAGCACTTTCGCTCATTCAGAGGAGCAGGCAGAGGTGCTTCAGGAGATAGGGAGCATGAAGGATAAGAACATTCTGGATCCTGCACAGGAGAAAGCAGAGGTGCCTCAGGAGATGGAAGATATAAAGCAGGCTCCGCCCCAAAAGAAAACCATGGATGAGGAGCCTCGTAACTCCTTCGCAAACATTCTATATCTAAAGCTGCCGCCGGGAATGAGGCCCGAAGATGTCGAGGATGGTGTGGAGGTCACCTGGGAGCCAGCCCCGGTTAAGGAGACTGGGCAAGGATCAGTGAATCCCAAGTAACATGCTCTGTTTTGGTGGTGTCAGGTCACATGCTCTGTTTTGGTCTTCCGATATTATGGTTCGGCTTTACTGGTTCAGCGTTTGGAGGTTGGCGACGAATCCAGCCAGACAGCGGCAAGTCAACAAAAACTTTTTGGTATCTTTGATAATGCCAAGCAATCTGTCAGGTCTTCAGGCCTGTAAGACCTTTTCCAATTGCTTATAAGTCTGCTTTAGCTTGTTTTAAAATGTATAATGTTCCTTACAGAAGGTGGTACAGACAGTTTGTTAGAATTTTTGATAGAGAGCTGCCATGTCACTCTCAGAGGTTCAATCCTCTTGTAAATATTTTTACAGTTTTTTTAATATAAGTAGATTAGTCTTTGCCCAGAAAAAAATAAATAAATAAATACGTTTTTAGTGGAAGCAAAATGAAACCAATCTCACACATGCACACAAAATTTAATGCACTTCAAATCTACTATTCATAAATTAAATTCTCAGCATACAAGGGCTCCTTTACAAGGAAAATGGCCCACCGAGGAAAAGTACAAGCTACAGCAATTACAGAAAATTTCTACTCACCTATATAAGTTTTACGGCCCTCTGAAATTTCCCCTGACCACCCCCACGACCTGTTGTTTGCTCAACCCACAGTGAGATACACAACGTCGTCCAATGTGTATTATAAAAAAGTCTACCCCCAAAATAAAAGGCTTTGGATATGTATATGATCGTTTGGTCATTTAATTAGATAGGAAATATATTTTTTTATTTCTTTTTGCTAATTGGTAAAGTGTCACGTGTTTTGGTTTTATTATGAAGTTGCATCAAGTAAATTGATGGTTAAGTGAATTAGGAAATTTGTGGCAAGAGTTAAAGGGTCCCATTAAAATGATATGCATTTAGAATTTCATGTAATAACTTAGGGTATAGGGTTTTAGAGTTAGGGTTTGGCTAGGGTTAGGATTTTAGGGTTGTAGCCTTTTAGGGCATTCACTAGCCATTAGGGTTTAGGTAGAAATTTAGGGTTTCAATAATCTATGATAGGGTTAGGGTTACATCAAGGTTTAGGGCATGTATCACCAGGATATTTTCCATCTCCAATAATGCCATATTGACATCAATGACAACCTAGATTAACAATCTCCCCCTTTGTCATTGATGGAAATATTCTTGCCCTTTCAACATTATCTCCCCCTTTGACATCAATGGCAAATGGGGTGCCAAGTACTCCCCCTATCACGCTGCTTCTTATCAATAGTTGTTCTTCATATGTATGTTACTCCCCCTGTCATGGTGCCCTACTCTTGTGAAGATGATTATTTAATGTGATGCAGGGGCAATAACCCCCATCTTTTGGCGAAGATGTTCAAATGCTTCTCAAGGAAGAGGTTTTATAAAGATATTAGCAATCTGCTCCTTGGTATTGATATATTCCAACTTTATGTTTTGTTCAGCTACTTGTTCACGAAGAAAATGATACTTGATTGGTATGTGTTTGGTCTTTGAGTGCATCACTGGATTTTTGCTGAGACTGATAGCACTTGTGTTATCACAATAGATGGTGATTGGTTGGTTGGTATCTATGTTAACATCTTTTGGAGCTTCCTTCATCCATAATATTTGAGTACAACAATCTGCAGCAACTATATACTCGACTTCAGCTGTAGATAGTGATATGGATGTTTGTTTTTTGTTGAGCCAAGATACTAGACAATCTCCTAGGAAGAATGCATTTCCACTAGTACCTTTTCGATCATCGACACTTCCGGCCCAATCAGCATCGGTGTATGCAATCACAGTAAGAGTTGAGCTCTTAGGGTACCAAAGTCCAAAATCAGGAGTTCCTTTCAAGTATCTGAGAATTCTTTTTACAGCTAACAAATGGGATTGTTTAGGAGCTGATTGAAATCTTCCCACCATTCCTACTTCTTGCATAATGTCAGGTCTCGTAGCAGTTCAGTACAGGAGGGCTCCAATTATTGACCTGTAATGAGTTGCATCTACCGAAGGAGAGTCATCATCTTTGCTTAATTTGCAATCTGTGGTCATAGGTGTACTCATGGGTGCACAGTCTTCCATTCCATATCTTTTAAGCATGTCTTTAGGATATTTTGCTTGAGATATGAACATCCCTCCTGTGGTTTGAGATACTTGTAGTACAAGGAAGTAAGATAATTCTCCTATCATTGACATTTCGAACTCTTTTGACATATTTTGAGCAAACTTATGGCTCATTTCATCATTATTGCTAGCAAAAATCAAATCATCAACATAGACAAGAGTGACTAGTAACTTATCCTAATCCATCTTCATGTAGAGATTACTTCCTGCCACCACCTTCTTGAAGCCTTGCTGTTGTAGATAGTGATCCAAGCTTGCAGACCAAGCTCTAGGAGCTTGTTTCAACCCATATAATGCCTTTCTCAACTTACAAACAAAGTCTTTTCCTCCTACTAGATTAAACCCTTCTAATTGCTCCATGTAGACTTCTTCCTTGAGTTCCCCATTCAGAAATGTTGATTTTACGTCCATTTGATAGATTTTGAATCCTTCGGAGCAAGAAAATGCCAAGAACATCCTTATAGCTTCCATACGAGCTACTGGTGCAAAGGTTTCTTCAAAGTCGATTCTTTCAATTTGTGAATAACCTTTACAGACAAGCCTTGCCTTATTTCTGATGATTTGTCCATCCTCATTCAGTTTGTTTTTGAACACCCACTTGGTTCCAACTATATTTTTATCCTTTGGTCGAGGTACCAGCTCCCATGTCTCATTCTTCTCGATTTGAAACATTTCTTCTTCCATGGCTTTTACCCAATGAGGATCCTTGCTTGAGTAAAAGTTTATGGTTCTATCATAGATAGGAGAGCAACATCATTTTTCCTTGGTGTACTCGTCATCCTTTGTTGATTTTGTATCCCCTCGTCAACATTGCCAATAACCTGCTCTTCTGGGTGATGTTTTTGGAGGAATTTTACCTTTGAAGGGGTTTGAGATGGTTCTTTTTCCTTTTGTTTTTCTTGATCTTTTTCCTCTTTTTCAGGTTCTTCTTTGTTTTCTTCAATGAGAGGGTCAACTTCACGATCTTCAATTTCCTTTTCTAGAAGATCTTCATCAATCTTCACATCAATGCTTTCCACTATTTTCCGTAGTCAATTATTATAGCACTTGTAGGCTTTTCTCCTAGTAAAATATCCAAGGAATATTCCTTCGTCAACCAGAGAATCAAATTTTCCTGGTGAGTCATCATTGATTTTTATGAAGCATTTGCTTCCAAAAATCTTTAAGTATTTTACTGAAGCAAGTCTTCCTTTCCATAATTCATAAGGAATCTTCTCATTATTTGGTCTTAGTTGAGTTCGATTCAAGGTATAAACTGTTGTTCTGACTGCTTCTCTCCAAAATTTTTGCTGCAAGTCAGCGGCTATTAACATTGTTCTTGCCATTTCTTGAAAAGTTCGGTTTCTTCTTTCAACTACCCCATTTTGCTTGGGTGTTCTAGCAGCAAAGAGTTCTCTTTCAATTCCATGTACTTTACAGAATTCATCAAATTCTTTTGATGTGAATTCTCCCCCTCTATCTGTTCTAAGACATTTAATCTTTGAATCTTTTTCATTTTCTACAAGAGCTTTAAGATTCTTAAAACATTCAAATGCTTCAGATTTATATTTTATGAAATATACCCACATCATTCTAGAATAGTCATCAACAAATAAAGCAAAGTGCCTTTCTCCTTGGAGTGTCGGAGTTCTAGTTGGTCCACATAAATCAGCATGAATGACCTCCAAAGGTTTTGATATAGAGAACTCCTTGGTCTTGTGGCTGGTTCTAGTTTGCTTTCCATGTTGACATGGACCACATACACCTTGATTTGGCTTGAATAACTTTGGGATGTCTCACACTGCATTGATCTTGCTAATATTGATCAAGTTATCGAAACTTGTATGTCCCAATCGCTTGTGCCACAGCCAACTTTCATCTGTTTGACTTAGGTAACATTTATCTTCTTGAATTTTGTTCAAGATGTAGACATTATCTGATGTTCTAACTCCTTTTGCCACAAGTTCTCCTGAGGAAGAGTTCCTTATTTCACAATCTTTAGTGCTAAAGACAACTTTATGTCCTTGATCACAGATTTGGCTAACACTTAAGAGATTGTGTTTGAGCCCATCTACTAGCAAAGCATTTTGAGCCTTTCCTTTTCCATTACTAAGGGTAACAGTTCCTTTTCCAGCAATTTTGGCAGATCCACTTCCAAAGGATACATTTCCTTCCCTTTTGTTCAATGAGACAAACTTCCTTTTGTCACCTGTCATATGTCTGGAGCACCCACTATCCAAAAACCAATGATTTTCATCATTGTGAGCATATAGAGCTAGGCCACATTTATCCGTATTGGGATTCTTTGCTTCTCTTCTTTCGAGGGGGCAATTTGTTCATCATGTCCATTATCATTACATAATGAGCAAATTGGATCAAATTTGGCCAAAGGATCAAAAGAGTTGTAAGTCTTGATTTGTCCTTGCCCTTTGAGATCATATGGTTTGTTTGTTTGATTCTTCAATTTTGGTGTTTCATTCTTACGAGCCATGCAATGTTTAGCTTGGTGACCAAGATTTTTACAATAATAACAATGCCCAAAAAGATAGTTTGGTATCTATTGTAATAGCCATAATTTGAATCAACATTCTTCCTTGGAGTTGCTCTTTCTTCATTCTTTGGATTTGAGATGGGCCTTTGATGAAATGTTTTTTCTTCCTTTGGGTTGCTGGAAAGTATGTTGGCATAGCTTTTTGCATTATTATTAGTACTTGATGATTCTCCTTTAAAACCTATCCCAAATTTGTCATACTGAGGTTTTTGAGCATTTAGGATAATATCAAGTGTTTGAGAGCTTTCCCAACTCCTTTTGACTTGCTCCAATTCCTTCCCCAAAGATACTATTTCAGCTTTATGATTTTCACAAATTTCTTCTTTTTCTTTTAGCTTATTTTCCAAGAGGTCTTCCCTTCTTTTTGCTTCCTCCTTTTCTACCTTGAGAGAGATGATTTTATTTCGTAATTTCTCATTTTCTTCAATGCAACCCATTAACAATTCATCTACATTTCCTTCTAGTCCTGAATCATCATCATTTGTGAATGCCATGAATAATACTTCATGGCTTCCATCATAGTCATTTTCTTCATTTGATTCATCATTACCTCCTTTGTGATGAGGGAAATGATTAGTTGATTTCTTTTTGATAACTACAAATTCATCTTCATCAAACTCATCTTGCTTAGAGAAGAAATTCTTCTTATTAAACCCTTTCTTTTTGTATACCGTCCTTTTAGAATCCTCCTCATCATCACTATCATGCTTATGAGGACATTTTGCAGCATGATGACCTATTCTTCTACATTTGAAACAAATAAGAGGGTACTTACCTTTTAGCTTGGATCCTTTCTTCTTGATCAGTTGGAAGAGTGGAAGGAGTTGTGTACCCATTTAAAACCGAATGCCAAACTTCAAGTCCAAGGGACATTAAGTAGTAGGACATTCTTTTTTTCCAAAAACCAAAATTTGTGTCGTTGAACAGAGGAAGCCTTCCTGACACTTTTTGATTTTTCATTGTGACTAAGAATCCTTCTTCCAGTTGTTAGGCTGATTATGAAGAAGCTGGCTTTGAAACCAATTGTTGGAAATACTGAGAGGGGGGTGAATCAATTATTATTACCAGTTAGATTCTTCACAATTTAATCAGAGAAACATATAAGAATAATTTTATTGAGTATAAAAGAATAGATACAATGTATGATAATTATTCCCAAGCACCAACTTGGTTTTGATGAGGCTCTGACCTCTAGGGCTTCGACCCTATCTAAAACAAGGCACAGACCTTGTGTTTAGGAGCACCAACTCCAAGGACACCAATCCTGTTGTTTAATAGAGAATGTGTAAGGTACTTACTTCAATGTTCTTGGTATATTCTTCAATGTCTTCATTACTTCAGCAACGAAAACACTTTGGCTTTGCTTTGTACTTGTCCTTGATTTACTTCACTGTCCACTGTCCAAGAAAGAACTCTTCATTGTCCAGGCTTATAAGATTACAATCAACAGCCTGAGAGAATACAAGTCATGATCTTCTGCAATGTCTGAGTTACCACAATCCAAGGCATTGTTCTAATAGTCCGAGCTATAAAATAGCAGTCAACAATTGAGAGAAGGCAAGTAAGGATTTTTTGTAATGACCGAAGTATCTTTTCCTCAGTCCGAGTCTAACTGAGGTAGTGAAACTACCCAAACAGTGGTTGACGCATAAATAAAAGAAGTGCCAAGGAACGTTGCTCGGTTCTGAAGGTGTAAGGATACAGTCTCGAGGCAAGCCACTCCCACTGATCCAAGAATTTATGTAACAATGCAATCAAAACAAGAGACTGTCCGATGTTCGCTCAAAAACTTCATCTGCAAGCTATCCGAAATTTTCACGCTTACTGTAACTCGGTTGACCCAGAAATATGCGTTTACCCAAAAATATGTGCTTATCCGCAGGCTGTCCGAGATATGTGTTTGCCGTATTTTCACTTACATAACCTTGGTTTATCTGCTGTTTATTTCTTTGATCCGAGTCTAACTTAGGTAATGAAACTACCCAAACAATTGTTGACGCATAAATAAAAGAAGTGCCAAGGAACGTTGCTCGGTTTTGAAGGTGTAAGGCTACAGTGTCGAGGCAAGCCACTCCCACTGATCCAAGAATTTATGTAACGATGCAATCAAAACAAGAGATTGTCCAATGTTCGCTCAGAAACTTCATCCACAGGCTGTCCGAAATTTTCACGCTTACTGTAACTCGGTTGACCCAAAAATATGCGTTTACCGTATTTTATTCAGAAATATGCGTTTATCCGCAAGCTGTCCAAGATATGCGTTTACCGTATTTTCACTTACATTCACGAGATGTGAACCTTGGTTTATTTGCTGTTTATTTCTTCGCTATAATTCTATATATTTTCAAATGAGATTGTGCCACAATATGTACATGTAGAATGTTGCCTATGTCCGAAGTGTGGAGCCAACCAGTCATGCCAACATATAAGGTTTGAACAGTGAGATACACAACGTTGTCCAATGTGTATTATAAAAAAGTCTACGCCCAAAATAAAAGGCTTTTGGATATGTATATGATCGTTTGGTCATTTAATTAGATAGGAAATATATTTTTTTAATTCTTTTTGCTAATTGGTAAAGTGTCACGTGTTTTGGTTTTATTATGAAGTTGCATCAAGTAAATTGATGATTAAGTGAATTAGGAAATTTGTGGCAAGAGTTAAAGGGTCCCATTAAAATGATATGCATTTAGAATTTCATGTAATAACTTAGGGTATAGGGTTTTAGAATTAGGGTTTGGCTAGGGTTAGGATTTTAGGGTTGTAGCCTTTTAGGGCTTTCACTAGCCATTAGGGTTTAGGTAGAAATTTAGGGTTTCAATAATCTATGATAGGGTTAGGGTTACATCAAGGTTTAGGGCATGTATCACCAAGATATTTGCCATCTCCAACAATGCCATATTGACATCAATGACAACCTAGATTAACACCTACCCGTCACTCGTGCAACTGTCTGCATCCCAACCCGTCGCACATGCAGTAGTTGTATTGTTTCCTGTTGATTCTTTTGTGTAGCATCAGGAGGTATTCCAACATGCCTAAGTCGTCCTAGAAGAATTATGAAAACTAAATTAAAAATTTGATTTTTGAATAATAGGTCAACCTAGGAGGGTGAAGGGACGTGTCCCTTGGGTTATTTCAAACCCATTCGACAAGTATAAATATATAATGTGATGCATCATTCTCCAACCAGTGAAAAAGCAAGTATGAGATTTGTTTTTGGAGGTTATTTTTTCTACTTTTATCTCTCTCTCTCTCTCTGTGCCACACACGTGGAGAAAGAAGACTGAGTTTAATATCTCTATTTGTTCAAGTTGAATGGGCGTTGACAGAGTTGTTTGACCTCTTATTTGACCACAGGACTATACAACATTCACCGCAGGGTCACAGTTGACCGAAACTTTGACTAAATTTTAACCGCAGAATTTGACCGTAGAGTTCAAAAGTGATTTCTGACAGGCTTGACCAGGCTTGACTAGTATAAGTTTGACCATGTTTGATTGGAAATTGACTTGGATTATTGGCATGGCTTTCTAGGCAAATTGGTGATTTGTAAACCTTGCTAAAGAATAATTTCTCCTAATTAAAAGTTGTTGGATTTTCTCCCAAGGTTGGGTTTCCAAGGGTAAAATTTGTTGTCTCTATTGTGCATGGTTGTCCTTCTATGATCTTTACTATTTCCACTATATTTACTGTTGATCTTTTTTGAAGTGTAATTGCTCAACGATATCAGTGGCTTAGAATACTGTGTGAAAATCATTAAGAAGTAATTATCTAGCAAAAAATTGTATTCTATTGTGCATCGTGTAGAAAATTCAACATGGTACCAAAGCTTTGTTGAAAGAATAGCCACTGATGTTAGTCTAAGAGAAAGAATAGCCACTGATGTTAGTCTAAGAGACAAGTGTTTAGCAGCTTGATTAGTTTTTCGATCTCTTGTGAAAATGCACCAAGTCTCAAAGTTGAAGACAGGTTAGATGGTGCCATCAACTTCAGATCTTGGAAGACTAGAATTCTCCTTATCTTGGAAGAGAATGGGCTTCAAGATCATGTGGAGAAAGGTATTCCAAAGCCAAAGAGAGCTAAGGAGAAAGCCAAGAAAAAGAAGAATGAAGCCAATGCTAAGAGAATCTTGGTAGATTCCATAAAGGACCACTTGATTCCTCATGTTGTTGCATGGAAGACTGCCAAAGAAGTATATGATGCTCTGATAGGATTATATGAGAGCATCAACACTAGCAAGAAGTTAACCTTGAGAAAGTGTCACTGTAGTGTCATAATGACTAGATTAGATTTTGTTGTCTCGTAACTTATGAATCTTCCATATTAGAGATGACTTTGTAGCCATTGGAGATACCATTGATGATACAGAGCTTGTTACAGTAACTCTCAATGGATTCCCTTCCTCATGGGAGCCATTTATTCAGGGAATTTGTGCACAAGAAAAATTGCCCAAGTTTGATGTTGATTTGGGGTAGCATCGGATGTGCTCTAGCCACGAAAATTGGTGGAGAGGCTAAGGCACATGAGATCTCCAATACCCAGAATTGGTTTGGGCAGATTCTAAACAATTTGGGAGATATTAAAATAATTAATATTTTTAATGGAGAAACTAAGTATAAACTTAGGGAAAATAAAATATTAATGTGAATTAATATAAAACTGTGTTAGAATGGTCCAAAATTCATGGATCAAGCCAGATCTAATATTAGCCGTTGATTAGGGACTTAATCTCGACTGTTGATTTGTCAACGAGAAAAGTATAAGAGGAGGCTTGAGGGTCACTTCGAGGACACACCGAGTTGATCAAGATTTCAACTTTCAGGGGCTTGGTTTGCTAAGGAAGTCGAGAGAGTGATCAGAGTTGCAGCTGAGGGGCAGTGAATACAGAAGCAAAGAGGCAGAGATAGCACCAAGAGGATCAGCGCAGTACCCGAGAGTGAGGGACGCAAAATCAGCCAAGGGTTCACGCAGAGCCAGCCAGGGCTTACGTAGAGACAGCCAGGAGCTGCGCAGTGCCTTAGAGGGCCAACGTGGGTGACGCAGAGGGCTAGAGAGATGATGCAGTGCCTCCAGAGGCTAATGCAACGGTTAATGCGCTGACACTAGGCCAAAGAGGCTGACGCAGTCCCTAGAGGCTGACGTAGGGGTTTCGTGGGGCAGATTGGAGCTGTGAAGCTGCCAGAGTGATTATCTGGGGTTTCAGCAGGAACATCTGTCTCTGACTGAGAGGTACTACTGCCGAGATTATTCTCTGTTGGGTGAGCCGGTTTTGGCACCCAGATTGTATTCAGAAGCTACATAATAATAAAACACTCATATAGTTGCACCGGTTTTCCCGCATTGGGTTTTTCCAAGGACATTAGTCCAAAAACAACAGTGTCACTTGTGTGATTGTTTCTTTCAGTTGATGATCTGTATGTGTTGATACTGTACTTGTATTTATTTTCAGTATTTACATGGTAAATAGCTTGTTAAGTAAATGAACAAGTAGGAAGAAATAAATCAGATAGTATAGGTAGAATTTCTAACAGTTAGACTTAGAAATTCCAACATGGTATCAGAGGGTGGTTGTAGATCACAGGGGAACTGAGGACATTAGCCGAGCAGAGCAGCAGCAGCAGAAAATAGTTGTCCCGAGTGATAGAAGTTGTTCCTAGCAGAGTCGCAACAAGGAAGGGGTGATGCAGTGCCTGCGTCCTCGAGATTGAGCCAGGAAGAGGCTAGCGCAGAGATTGAGGAGGGCAGAAAAGGCTCAAGTAGAGCCACGCAGAGACCGGGAGGGTTGACGTAGTTGGCTAGGGGACCATTTCAGCGAGTGCCTGATTGCGCAGAGCCTAGGAGCTCTAACCTTCAATTTGCTAGGGTTTAGGAGGCTGTGGGTAAATTGCAGAGTGGAGCTGGTGGGGTAATGTAGTCAAAACAGTGCCTAATAGGGCAAGGCCAAGGAGGAGGGAGTTGCTACCGAGGATTTCTAGCCGAGAAATCTGGATCAGTGGTGCAGCTGCACTAATGATCGGAGTGGGGGCATCTCGACATTGGCAGAAGGGTTTCCAGGAGGGAAATCGAGGCTCAGAGGGAGTCACACCAAGAACTTCCAGGAGGGAAGTAGAGGCGCAGCGAGATGGCAATGAACGGGGAAAGAGACTGGGACAAACTGGACGGAGCCTCAAACTTCGTAGTCTGGAAGGCCAGAATCTTATCCGTTCTAGACAGGAATCGTGTCAAGCACTTCGCCTTGAGGATGATAGCTATCCCATTTGACCTAACTAATAACAACAAGTACGAGGAGGCAATGGCGAGGGCCAAGAGCATCATTCTTGATGGGGTCAAGGACCATGTGGTACCACATATTGCCGAAAAGGACACGACAAATGAGATGTGGGAGGCCCTAAAGAAATTGTACCAGCATACTTCTGTGCAGAGAAGGATGTTACTAGAAAATCAGTTGTGATCATACCAAATGTAGAGGGGAGAATAGATTGACCCCTTCCTTGGTCGATTGAAGGAGATCAGGGATCAGCTGACTTCCATAAGAGCCACGCCAGATCAAGAATTGATGGTGAGAATAGCTCTAAACGCAGTCTCAAAAGATTGGGAGGTGTTTGTCCAAAGCATACTAGGCAAGGCAACCCTTCAAGATTGGGAGGAAATGTGGGCAGCTCTTCGCCAAGAAGAGATTAGAAGGCTCAGCAAGGCAGGAAGCATCGACAAGGGGATCAGAATCAAGAACGAGGAGGAGGTGGATGTTGCCCTAGCATCTGAGGGAAAGCAGGAGAAACAAAAGATGAAGGACCTCTCTAAGGTCAAATGCTTCCACTATGGGGAGTTGGGTCATTATGCGACCTAGTGTCCAAGGAAGAAGAGCAAGGGAGAGGCCTCCGAGACCAAGGCTGCGCCAACAAGGGCAGAGAAGGAAGTGGAGACAGACGATGACTGTGCCATGAGTGCACACACTCCACTTGAGCGAAAGTGGGGAGACATTGAGCTGTAGTCAGACGGACTATAGATGATAAGGGGCAGGATCCTCGAGGTACCCAGCCTCTTGGATTAGACCTTGCTACGGAGCCCCGAAGAGGAGTAGCAGTACTGGTGGATGTCAATAGAGACGGATGCGGATGGAGTGACAGAGGGAGCTACAGTGCGGATTCCCAGGACAATGTGAGGTAGCAGTGCGAGAAGCACGGGAGTGTTGCACCAGTGCAAGATGGCACAGAGAGGTGTCCAACGGTGTTCATGGAGTTGTTGCAGCAGCGCAGAGGTCAGAGAGGGAGCACTTGTCAGCGACAAAGGGAGTTTTAGCATCGAGGGTGTCTCTAGCCTGATAGAGATGTTAGAGTTGGGAGATCCTTACTTCTCAGTAACTCAGTTGCAGTGCAACAGTTAGCAGTGACAGTGCTATTGGCAGCACGATGCAACAGGATGAGAAGGATTTGTAGTACGGATGCAGCAGTGGCAGTGGCAGGGCCATGGGTAGCAGTGCAGATGATGGGCAACAGGCCTAGCATTAGCACAGGGACCAATGCCGGATGATCAAGGTGATACTCATTGAGGAGTATTGCTACAGCACAGTCCTTGCTAAAGAGGGAGTGTTGATTTGGGGTAGCATCAGATGTGCTCTAGCCACGAAAATTGGTGGAGAGGCTAAGGCACATGAGATCTCCAACACCCAGAAATGGTTTGGGCAGATTCTAAACTTAGGGAAAATAAAATATTAATGTGAATTAATATAAAACTGTGTTAGAATGGTCCAAAAGTCATGGATCAAGCCAAATCTAATCTTAGCCATTGATTAGGGACTTAATCTCGGTTGTTGATTTGTCAACGAGAAAAGTATAAGAGAAGGCTTGAGGGTCACTTGGAGGACACACCAACTTGATCAAGATTTCGACTTTCTGGGGCTGGGTTTGCTGAGGAAGTCGATAGAGTGATCAGAGTTGCAGCTAAAGGGTAGTGAATACAGAAGCAGAGAGGCAGAGATAGCACCAGGAGGATCATCATAGTAGCCAAGAGTGAGGGACGCAGAACCAGCCAAGGGTTCACGCAGAGCCAGCCAGGCTCACGCAGAGACAGCCAGGAACTGTGCAGTGCCTCAGAGGGCCAACGTGGGTGATGCAGAGGGCCAGAGGGCTGACGCAATGCCTCCAGAGGCTAACACGGGGGTTATTGGGCTGACGCTGGGCCAGAGAGGCTCACGTTGGGGTTTCGTGGGGCAGATTGGAGTTGTGAAGCTGCCGGAGCGATTCCTCGGGGTTTCAACCGGAACATCTGTCTCCGACTGAGAGGTACTACTGCCGAAATTATTCTTTGTTGGGTGAGTCGGTTTTGGCACCTAGATTGTATTCAAAAACTGCATAATAATAAAACCCTCAGATATCTGCACCGGTTTTCCCGCATTGGGTTTTTCCAGGGACATTAGTCCAAAAACACCGGTGTCACTTGTGTGCTTGTTTCTTTCAATAGATGATCTGTATGTGTTGATACTGTACTTGTATTTATTTTCAGTATTTACATGGTAAATAACTTGTTAAGTAAATGAACAAGTAGGAAGAAATATATCAGATAGTACAGGAAGAATTTCTAACAGTTACACTTAGAAATTCCAACATTTGATAAGTTATGAATTGATTGTGTCCAAGAGGAGGTCAGATTGTTGTCCCAAAATAGCTTGTGGATTCTGTAGGATGAAGAAGCTTGAGCCCTTGCAACTCACACTAGGAAAGGAAAAAGAAGAATGAACTTTAGAAAGTTTAATAAGAAGAATACAGGTAGAAGACCCGCCCCTGTTCAGGACCAGAAGAAGAAGGATATGTCAAAGATCAAGTGCTTCATTTTGTCATGATTTTGGACACTATGCCTCCCATTGTCCTCAAAAGAAAAGGAAAGCAACATGTATCAATAGCCAATGATGATGAGGATGATGATGATTACCATCCTCCTCGAAAGAAGTCACAGGAATTTCTCCTTTAGGAACTATTACCAATTGTAGTTATGTCTGGACTATTGTGCCTCCAGGCACATGACAAGTTTTCGAGTTTCTCTTACAAATCTGTCAAAGAGGAAGTTAACAATTTCTTGCAACCCTCAACAATTTCTTCCTTAACCAAGAAATAAGTGCTTCCAATCATACTTTTCTCCCTTGATTATGATTATTATTTTTTATTTTTGAACAGCCTCTTGTCCTTGTATTTTGCTTGGTTATAATTTTTCCTCCATGGCTTCTTGAATGGAGTTTGCAAAATGAAAGAATAGATCCATTGTGGAGACTACCAAGGCGATAATTCATGCTACAATTGATAGCATAGAAGCAAGTTTTGTGCCAAGATGGTTCTCCCAGAAAGAGGAAGTGAACTATTAGAAGATTTTTGCTCCAGTCGCCAAATGGTCAAGTTCTTATAAGGCCAAAAAACTCGAGCATAGACTCAGCAAGGTTGATTGGTGTTCGAGAGGGAAAATTGACAAATTTTTAGGACATCCAGGACTATGCTAGATGACCAAAAGAGCTTCCAGTCCGAGGGAGAAGACAGTCAAGCAGAGTGGAAGGAGCATCCTTCCAAGAGGATGTCATGGGTTGAGATTGTCAGACAATATGCTCAGAGACAAGAGGTCTCTAGGGACCATGCCAGACAACTGAGTATGCTTCAGTGAATAGAGGGAGCAGCAGTGGCATGAAGATTTGTTTTCATGACAAAGGGAGCAGCCAAGATTGCCACAAGAGGATCTACTTCAGTGTCAGAGAGAGCACCCAGTCAGGGTAACCAAAAAGCAGTTGTGGTGATGGATCTAGTGAAGGAAGCTAGTTAGTTTATGGTTGAACTGAGACACACGGCAAAACACGCGTTCAGGTACCAGCGTGGTATAGTTAGATATGATTTGAGATATGTCTCAAGAAGTGAAGTGAGGTTGCAGGGACATATGGATTCGGATTGGGGTGGGAGTGCAGAGGACAGAAAGTGCACCTCAGGGTGTTACTTCAGCTTAGAATTAGCTATGATATCCTAGTTTAGCAAGAAGTGGACTCTTGCCGCACTCAGTACAGCAAAGGCAGAGTATATCACAACCAGTGCCGCAAGTCATGAAGCAGTATAGCTTTAGAAGTAACTTGCAGGGCTATTTGATCATGAGCTTGAGACAACCTCGATATTTTGTGATAATCAAAGTATTTTTAAGCTTTCGGAGAATCCAATTTTTCGTGACAGGTTAAAGCACATTGAGATCAAATATCACTACATCCAAGAAATGGTGCAGAAAGAAGGAGTGAAGCTCCAGCATATATCCATAAATGAGCAGATAGCGGGCATTCTCATCAAGCCTCTATCTAGAGCGAAGTTTGTATACTTCAGGGACAAGCTTGGCGTGATGCAAAATGTGTCGCTCGTTGAAAGCGAGTGTTGATTTCTTTGCATAATTGGACAGATATTCTCCTGAGAAACCATGAAGGAATTTGACTAGGTCATGCTAATTTGACTAAGAGGAGATTGATGTAATTCACTTGAGGAGCCATTAAGGACTTTGGTTGGGCCATGTTGATTTGGCTAGGAGTGAATGATCCAGGGGCAGTTCCTCTCTTAAGAAGCCATGAAGGACTTGGTTGGGTCATCCTAATTTGACCAGATTGATTGATGTAATTCACATGAAAAACCATGAAGGACTTTGGCTGGGCCATGCTGATTTGGCCAGGGGTGAATCGTCCAAAGGGCAAAGCCTCTCCTGAGAAACCAAGAAGGACTTTGGTTGGGTCATGTTGATTTGTCCAAAGGAGATTGATACATTTACCTGAGAAGCTATGCTGATTTGGCTAGGCCATGCTAATTTGACTAAGAGGAGATTGATGTAATTCACTTGAGAAGCCATTAAGGACTTTGGTTGGGCCATGTTGATTTGGCCAGGAGTGAATGGTCCAGGGGCAGTTCCTCTCTTAAGAAGCCATGAAGGACTTGGTTGGGTCATCCTAATTTGAACAGATTTGATTGATGTAATTCACATGAAAAACCATGAAGGACTTTGGCTGGGCCATGCTGATTTGGCCAGGGGTGAATCGTCCAAAGGGCAGAGCCTCTCCTGAGAAACCAAGAAGGACTTTGGTTGGGTCATGTTGATTTGTCCAAAGGAGATTGATACATTTACCTGAGAAGCTATGCTGATTTGGCTAGGCCATGCTAATTTGGCCAGGGGTAGATGGCCAAAGATACTCACATTACATACTCCAGGATGGAGTGATCTATATACATGCATGTGAGGAGTCACACTCCCTACTCCAAGATGGAGTGATCTATGGACGTGCATGTGAAAAGACACTACATCAACATAGCAAGCACATGAACTTTTCTTTTGGAGGAGAAATTTCACCTAAGGAGAAATTTTTTTGCAACCAAGGAGAATACCTCTCTCGCTAAGAGGAAGTGTTGATTTTTTTTGTAGCATCGGGAGATATTCCTGCATGCCTAAGTCGGCCTAGAAGAATTATGAAAATTAAATTAAAATTTTGATTTTTGAATAACAAGTTGGCCCAGGAGGATGAAGGGACATGTCCCTTGGGTTATTTCATCCCCATTGGACAAGTATAAATATATGATGTGATGCTTCATTCTCCAACCAATGAAAAAGCAATTCTGAGATCTATTTTCGAAGGTTATCTTTTCTACTTTAATCTCTATCTCTCTTGGGCGCACGTGTTGAGAAAGAAGACCGAGTTTTTATTTCTATTTGATCGAATTGAATGGTCGTTGGCCGAGCTATTTTACCTTTTGTTTGAGCACAAAATTGTATAGTGTTGACCATAGGGCTACAGGCCGTTGACCATAGGGTCACAACCCTTTGACCGTAGGGTAGCAGTTGATCGAGACTTTGACTGTGTTTTGACCACAGAGTTTTGGCCCAGGATACTCACACTGCTTACTCCAGGATGGAGCGATTTATAGACATGCATGTGAGGAGTCACACTACCTACTCCAACGTGGAGTGATCTATAGACGTGCATGTCAAACGACACTACATCAACATAGCAAGCTCATGAACTTTTCTTGTGGAAAAGAAATTTAGCTAAGGATAGATTTGTTTGTAGCCAAGGAGAATACCTCCCTCGCTAAGAGGGAGTGTTGATTTTTTTATGTAGCATTGGGAGGTATTCTCGCATGCCTAAGTCGGCCTAGAAGAACTATGAAAAATAAATTATAGTTTTGATTTTTTAATAAAAAGTCGGCCCAGGAGCGTGAAGGAATGTGTCCTTTGGGTTAATTCACCCCCATTTGACAAGTATGAATATATGATGTGATGCCTCATATTCCAACCAACAAATGTTATCTTTTCTACTTTTATGTTTTATCTCTCTCTCTCTCTTCACTAAACGTTTCGAGAAAGAAGACCGCTTTTTTATCTCTGTTTGGCCAAGTTGAATGGGCACTGATCGAGTGTTTTGACCTCCAGTTTGACCGCAAAACTGTACATCGTTGAGTCTTGACCACAAGGCCGCAAGCCATTAACCGTAGGGTCGTACGCCATTCACTGCAACCCTGCAGTTGACCAAGACTTTGACTGCATTTTGACCGCAGAGTTCAAAAGTGATTTCTGACAGAGTTGACTAAGGTTGACGAGTATAAGTTCGATCAAGTTTAACTAGAAATTGACTTGGATTATTGGCACAAATTTCTAGAAAAATTGGTGATTTCTAAACCTTACTAAAGAATAATTTCTCCTAAAGAAAATTTGTTGGGTTTTCTCCTAAAGTTGGGTTTCCCAAGGTAAAGTTTGTTGTCTATATTGGGCATGGTTGTCCTTCTATGATCTTTATTGTTTCCGCTACATTAACTATTGATGTTTTCTAAGCGTAATTTCCCAATGATATCAATGGCATAGAATATTGTGTGAAAATCATTAGGAAGTAATTATCTGGCAAAAAATTGTATTCTATTGTGCATCTTGTAGAAAATTCAACATTTCCCACAGCACGTGCAGCAATCGTACTGCTACCTGTGGCATGTGGTAGATCTTCTCCCTTTGCATAGCACATACAGCATCTAGTAGCCCGTGTGGTTATTGTGTGTAGTACACGTGGCGTGTGTAACCACCCCATCCCACATTTACACACTTTTACAAGCTCGACAGGTAAACATGAGCTGAGAGACTATGATGTGACCCAACATCCAAGTTCCAGTTATGGAACTGGGGTAACCAGAAACTTAGTGAAACCTCTCATGGACATCAAATCAACTAAGTGTCAAACCACAACCCCTAGTGCTCAAACCTTGAGAAGGAACTTCTTTTTAACTGAGCTCACAGCCCAGCTACAAGCATAAGTCGTTGTGAGTGCAGCTAGAAGGCTCCAACCGTAGGCACAAGCCCCCCTCTGTGCGGTTGTAGCTGAAATTTCCCAGTTCCATGCATGCGACCACGAAATCAGTGCCACATTTTCAAGGCTAGCCTACAGGGCACTGCCCAGAACAACCTAGAAATTTCCAGAATCAAGTTTAAGGTGATGACAAGTCTATATGATAAGTACTAAGGCTAGATCTTAATCAAAAATTACCAAACACATAAGAACATTTTGTTAAGCACATGGTAAACATGGTAACTACAGGCCATGAATGCATATTTGTTCCTTGTCTCCTTAACTTCATCAAGGAATCATCAAGAAGGCTCAATGACCTCTCAAGCTAGCTGCAACAACACTAGTTAGCCCATGCATACACATAACCATTCAATAGCTTATCAAATCCTGAACAAGATCCATAACAAGAGCACATCAATTAACCATACCTATAACCAAAATGAATCCATGAAAAATCAATCATAAAATCAACACAATAACGGGTACATGTGCTGATTGATCACAATAAGGCAATAACTCATATTAACATATGCAAATGGTAAACAAGCCAAGGAATTCCACATAGCACCCGACCATAGATTGGGTTGAACCAAATCTTTCTTTCATCCAATCACCCTTGTGCCATATTCCAAGCATGAATGTGGGATCATATGGGAACCAACAAGGGCTTCCAGAGGCCAAACCGCCTCAACCCTCAACCACAGTGATTTCACCTAAACTAGTCCAGAAATCATTAATACCAAACAAGCTTGGATGCTTCCAACTTTCTTCACCATATCCAGGGGACTTTTGCTGTCTCCAACCATCCATCAAGAGTTCTAGGCTATGTTGCAGGAAACGTGGTATAGAGGTCCGTTTCCGTACGGAAATGGGTACGAAACGCGGAAACGCGTTTGGTACGGCCGTGAAACGCGTTTCCAGCCATACTGCCACGTTTCCCGAAATGGAAACGTGGCCAGTACGGCCGGAAACGCGTTTCACGGCCGTACGACCCACATTTCCTCATTAACTTGTGTTTTTTTTGTAATTTGTTTTTGTAATTTATTGTTAGGGTATGTTAGTGACTTCTAGTTGCTTCTAAATGCGTGTCTAAAGTTATAAAAGTGAATTTTTGCCCTAGTGTTGATATGCAATTCATTAGGAAGTTTGAGGCATATGCAGTTCATGGTAATGTTAAATTCTTAAAGTAAAAGTGATATTCTCCTTTATTTTTCATTTTCATCCTTTTACTTAAATTTTTAACATTACCATGAAATGACTCAGGATGTTTGAGAGTGGTTTCGCCCTCATTGGATTCCATATGGAGAAAGTAGAATTTTAGATCTCACTCAAAATCCAACAGACTTATTTGTTTTTCAAGATTTCAGGATTGGGGGGATTGCAATGTTTCCATTGGATTTTATCATGTACTAGGGTATGGAACTTGTATTTAATCAAGAGAACCAAGCCCTCTATGCAGGGAAAACTCCCAATAATCAAGATCATGTAGGGTACTAGGGTATGAAACGTGTATTTAATCAAGAGCACTAAGGTCGTTCGACTATGTAAGAGGAGACTCCCAATACAACAGTGGTCCTTCTAAAGAATGGGATGTGGATGCAGAAAATCCTGATTTGGATCTCTCTCTTGCAGCCTTATAGTCTTTATTGTACTTGCAGCGTCATATATTAATATAAATAAAGGCTAATTTTGAGATTTGGATATATAATAAAGGTTGCTTTTGGATATTCCGATATTTTTATTTTCATTATGTGATCATTCATGAGTAAATGTGATGTAAATAAAATCTTAATGTTTAAGTGTAATAAATTATAATGTATCATTTATGCTTTATGATTGCACACACACACACACATATATATATTCGCGTTTCCCCGTTTCCAAAATTTGGGGAGGTCGCGTTTCGTATCGCTTCCCGTTTCGGAAACTCGTACCTGTTTCCCCGTTTCATGCAACTTAGCTCTCGGACATATCCCACGGGAGTCACACACCTATTCCTCTCTCGTATTGCTCACAATCTCTGAGGATTTGGTTTTTGTCCCCTGACACTCTCAGCACGAGCAATAGGGTGTGGGGAGCTCATTTAAGACAATTGTGTGGAAATTTACAACACATTAGAAATCCCTACTGCATTATCTGGTTTATTATCTCCTACTTGTTCATTCCATTAACAAGTTATTTATTAAAATAAATACCGAAATAAACATAAATGTAGACTTCCCACATATACAGATCAACAACTGAAATAATGGAGACAATCACACAAGGGACACCGTTATTTTTGGACAATCGTCCTCCGAAAAACCCAATGTGAGAAAACCGGTGCAACAGATATGAGGGTTTTATTATTATGCAGTTTCTCAATACAATTAGGATGATAGAAATGGCCCACCCTTCAGAGATTTTCCTTGGTAGAAGTAACTCTCGTCAGAGACAGATATTTCGTCTGATCAGCAACTGGATGATTGATCCCACAGCAACTTAGACAATTCCTTAGCTGGACAGCAAAAGTTGCTCCAAGCTTCCTTCCAGAACTACGTCACCCTCTACGGCTTTGCGTCTGCCTCTTAGCTCCAAGTCTTCCCCACGAAAAATCCTCAGCGTTGCCTCTTTAGCCTAGTGTCAACTCTGCAGCTCTCTGCGCTACCTGTGTCAGCCTCTACTACCTCTGTGTCAGCCTCTTGGCCCTCTGCGTCCTCTGCGTTGGCCTCCTTAATGCCAGCCTAAGCCGACAATACCCATATTATGCAAAAAAAATTGCAAATCATTGTTCCCAGGCCTTAATCACCTGATCCATGGTGAAAACCTTCTTAAACCAAGGTTTAATGTTCCTAATTAAGTTTTATGCAGAAACATTATATTTAACTAAACCAAGTTTAGACTTTGGGTTATTTTCACCTCTGCGCTTATCAACCATAACCTTGACTGAAACCCAACTTAATCCACAAACCCTTAATATGCTTTATTTCTATTATAATATTCATATAATAGAAATATTCATAATCGCACTTAAAACCTTACCTTTCCACCATTCTCCACGTTCTTGGCACATTTTCCGAGGCTCACCTAAAAATAATGCAAGTCAATCGAACAGCGATTGAACAGCGCCCGATTGAACAACAATTGAACAGTGCCCAAGTGAACAGCAATTGAACAGCGACCGCCAAGTGAACAGGGATTGAATAGCAACCGTCAATTGAACAGCACTTCCGTAACTGAACAACAAATGCGCGATTGAATAACACCTCCGTAATTGAACAACAATTGCGTGATTAAACAGCACTTCCGTAATTGAACAACAATTGCGTGATTAAACAACACTTCCGTAATTGAACAGCAAATGCGTGATTGAAAGGCACTTCGCCCACGTTGACTTCCTCTATGTCATTGATCAAAGCGTGCTGGATCTAATGGTCAATAGAGATATCGCACGAGAAACTTGTGTGACACTTCACCGCCTTTACGGAGCTGATAAGGATTATAAATCCTCAATCTATAACTGTTCGGGTCCGCCTTTGAAGTTAAAGTCTGATCTCCTTTATGGCCCTGTTGACCACTACGTGTCAACTACCCATAGCAGTACACCCCTTTTTTTCGCAAAAGGGATAGCGCTTGATTGACGTGTCCATGCCATTCGACTATCATCATCAGCACGATCGTGTTATGTTGTAAACCCAGTCTGCATGTGTAAATTGTGTAAATTATAAATAATTTTAGCAGATCTGTGTCATATATGTATTTGCCTAGGTAAATCTAATCTTCTAGTGATGATCTACGTTCCGGAAGGTTTTTTGTCTCACCGACTCATGGTCAGCAGAGTTTTCCTTCAGCCTAACCCCAAAGCCGGAATGGATTTTGTTATTAGAATCTTAGGGGAATCCTAGTGTGCTTCGAGTCTATTTAAAAGTAATTTGGAAATAATCCTAGTTATTTGGTTAGGTTATTACAAATTGCTTGATCTGCTAGATTATATTTGTGTCGCAAAGCTGGGTGGTCTATGAGGGTCTATGTCAAATGGGTTTTCCCCCCTGAGATGTAAAAGTCATGACGTAAAGTGTCTTAGGGGTTAGAAAATGTTTTATCCCCTCATAAGTCCTAGGTCCTAGGTGATTTTTCCAAAGGCCAAGTTCGAGGGTCCAATAAAAATAATAAAAGATATAAAATAATAAAAAAAATAATAATAAAAAAAATTTAAAAATAACAAAAAAAATAAAATATAAAATAAAATTTAAAAAATAAATAAAATAATAATAAGTGAAAGTTTTGAGGAAATAAATGCAAGATTTTAATTTTTTAATTAAAATGCATTTTAAATTTCGACGGATGAGATTAAAAGAGATTTTGATCCTCATCGACGGCCGAGATCATTTTGACATGGATCACTCGAACTAGCCGTTGGGAAATTTTCCTTTAAATAGGGTGTCAGGGGTCATTTGAGATCATTCAATCTGTGAGTCTTATGCTGAAGAAAGCTCTCTTGTAGTCATTTTCTATATGCAATAAAGAAAGACTTTGGGGTTGAAATCTTGCTGGTGTTACTCTTCTGAAATGCTATAAGATGTTTCATTTTTCTGCATAAATTTAATTTCAGCCATTGGTAATAGTTTGATGAAGAGTGATGTTGAACACAGGTATCTTGTTTACTTACTAAGGTTTGAATGGTAATAGAATTTCTAAAAATAATGGTAGGTATCTCCATTGGATTTGGATTTTAGTACTGTTTTTTCCCTCTTTATTGATAGTTGAAGTGAGTTGTGCAGGAAATCTAGATTGTGAAGATCAACAGGCGTTTGGGGAAGTTTTCGGCTGAACCAGGGCTCCCGAAAAGCATTTTCTTGAAGAGTTTAGCCAGTTTTGATCTTGGGTTTATCATTTAAATTTATCTTTTGAATGCATGAGAGGTTTTTCTAAAGTATCTCATAGTAAATCTAAAATTCTGAAAATATTTTTGTGGATTATTGACAAATCTGGCTACTTAGAGTCGTAAATCTATAAATATTGTAATTGATTTGTAGGGTTTTAGTTTTAATCCTTGCATGTATTATTTCTGGGTATTTTTGCTTTTGCTATTACAGGGTTTGGAGCTGAGGATATAATCTTGTCCTGAAGCCAGATCTAGGACCTGGAGGGTAAGATCTGGCCTCAGCATCATTTTCACAGAGATAATCTTCAACGGATCTTCAAATTTTCTGAAGAAATTTGATAGTTTATCAAAGTTGTTTTGTTGCTCGGGGTTTATTTTTATTTGCAGGAAAAAACTTTCGAATTTTTTTTTTTTTTAGGTAGGCTGGATTGCTGCCAAACCTCCACGCAGGCATCTCCAAAAGCTGCTCAGCTCCTGTGGCCTGCCCAGCCTTTCACACTCTGCAATACGTTGACCTGCTGCCCCATTAAATCTCTCTGCGGTTCCCTCTCCCTGACACCCTCACCCATCTGTTATCAAACTCCTCCATGCCATCCCATCGATCAGCTACACTTATGCTCTTCACTGCCATTCGAATTGGCGCAACCATTTTTTTATTATTATTCACTGCCTTTCAGTTCAGCTCCTGTCCCTTCCAATGTTTTAAAACTCTGACTCGAACTCCGACTTGACCGAGGGTCGACTCCGACTCCGACTCCGACTCGACTAAGGGTCGACTCCGACTCCGACTCGGTATCGACTCGGCCAGCTCGATTTCAATGACTCGGTCGTTGTAAAAAATACATTAAATATTTATTTTTTATAAAAACACATAATTTTAAAGATTTTCATTCATGTTTCCAAACACACAGCATTAGAATATAGATAGAAGACAACATATGATCAAAGTAAGGCTCATGAATATATCCATTATATTAAAATGGCACCCAGTGCACTGTCCAATACATACACGATGATGATATAGAGATCAAAACAAAAACACATAAGCAAGGAGGCTAGAAATGGCCTCTACAACAAAATTTTGTGACCAGTACTACTGGCTACTACTAGAGTTGCCAACATCATCTGGCTCAGTGTTACTTAGGAGCGGGAGCGAAAACGAGAGTGGGAGCGACATTTTTGGAAGCTCCCGATTTGGGAGCGAATCCCGGAGGAGTTCGACAACCAATGTCACTAACATCAAGTTACATAGAGGGATTAAATACGAGTTCCATACCCTAATACATGACAAAATTCAATGGAAACATTGCAATCCCCCAATCCTGAAAAACCGATAAGTCTGCTGGATTTTGAATGAAATCTAAAATTCTACTTTCTCCATATAAAATCCAATGAGGCTAGAACCACTCTCAAACATCCTGAGTCATTTCATGGTAATGTTAAAAATTGAAGTAAAAGTGACTTTCTCCTTAATCTTCATTTTCATCCCCCCTTAATCTTCATTTTCATCCTTTTTGTCACTTTTACTTTAAGAATTTAACATCACCATGAATAGCATAGCCTTAGTAGGGCAATATGATCAAATACTAGGGTTTGGGAAAGGGGAATGGACCCCAAAGACCAGCAAACTAATTCATAAACCCCTTTGGAGTCCCCCACACTTAGAAAAATAAAAAATAAAATAAAAAAGGCGTGTTTTTATGGTTCACTGGCCACTGTCAGCTACTCGACCGAGTAGTTACGGATCCGGCAGAGTCGGTCGAGTTATGATTGACCCGGCTGAGTCACGCTATGACTCGACCGGGTCAGTCATAACTCAGCCGACCGAACTGAATTTTCTGCCGAGTTGAAATTTTTTTTCTGGCTTAGACCAACTCAACCGAGTCAGTTCCGAGCCAGTCGGATCTTAAAAGTTAAAACAATGGTCCCTTCACTCTGCCGCCATTTCCCTTCCATCCGTCGAACCCTTTCACCTGCACATTTTTCAGCCTGCTCTTTGCCATAACTCACCCGCATCATCACCAAAGCTCCTCATCCGTTCCGCGCAATCCCTTTTTCCCACTGGCAGCCCGAGTCTCCTCACGTAGCCTTCTCGGTCTGCGTCCTCCCTCTTGTGCTACGTGCGTCCATACCTCAACCCTTCAACCCACAGCTCCTTGTCTGCTGCCCGCATGTCCCACGCTGTCTCCTTCCTCACCCATCACTCTTCCCCGCAATTTTCCCAACCTCGACGTCTCCTCAACTACAGTCTTTCTCTCTCCCCTTACACCATCTTCATCCTCCTGGAGTGCCGTCGAAATCCGCAGAACCTTCTCACACCAGCAACGCAAAATAAATTTGATTGTGATTTTTTTTTTTTTGTGTTGCATTTTTTATTTCATGGTTTATGTATAAGGTAGCGTATAGTTAGAGTTATATTTTTTGTTTTAGTTTTTTAGATCTATTTTCTTTTAAGTTTTGTTTTACTTAAATTTTAAATTCAGAACTAATATAAAAAAAGGGGGTTAATTCTTAGGCTTTAGCTTTGATTTTTTTTAGATTTATTTTTAGGGTTGTCTTTATGTTATACTTTAATTTAGATTTAAGTTTTATTTTTTGTTTAGTTTAGTTTAGTTTTAATAATTTTAAGTTTCATTTACTTTTGTTTTTTTAGTTTAGTTTTGCTTTATATAAAAATATATTAAAAAAATATAAAATTAAATTTTTTTCAAAAGCTTAACTAAAAATTGAAAATTCATTTTTTTGGTGTCCTTTTGTGGTATCTATGTTCCACTTCTCTATAGTTAAATGCACTTAAATTTTTATTAAAGTTAGCTACATGAAAGTGGTAATTGGTTAGCATTTAAATTGTATGGTTGTTTAAAGCATTCAATCTTTAGAAATTTAATTGTTGGATCATTATTAAAGCGTTGTGAGTTTATTGAATAGCTTGTATTGCTTGGGACATTTGATGATAAATGATTGTTTTACAAGGTTCATATTTCTGCAACATGTAATAAATAATCATTTAATCATTAACTCCATAAGGCACTGGTACATCAATTTTTAAAATCAATCAGGTGCTAAATTGCCTTGCTGTGTCTCCCAATCCAACTGGTCCACAGTTGGTCTTCCTTTATCCCACAGGGTCTACCCCCCCTTAGCCTCGAGAGATAGCTTAAAAAGAGAGATCGGGGATCAGGGTGATAGCCCCCGATTTGAGCGTTGTCGCACTGCCCAGACAATCTGTGCAACGATGCTCGTTGGACAACGAAGGCCATTAAATCCTTCGGTCTGCAGCCCTTCAACTAGCACATGGATTATCAAACAACTCAACCCCGTAGTTGACTGTGATGTAAGCATTGAAATTCAAATCGACGGTTGTGATTGAACGCGGACCTTCGACCAGGATCAAGACATCCGTACACTCCTATTCCCCGCGTTCTATTCTTTTGTCGTTAATATTCATTGATCTTAACGATCCGACGGCTTCTTCTGCGCTTGTTCGC
The DNA here is from genome assembly GCA_000404065.3 of Pinus taeda. Lineage (NCBI taxonomy): Eukaryota > Viridiplantae > Streptophyta > Pinopsida > Pinales > Pinaceae > Pinus > Pinus taeda. The sequence goes on from APFE030729977.1 coordinate 371,094, forward strand.
TTAAGATGGAGTTCGCCTTTCCACCCAGATTAACTTGGTCACACTCTGTTTAAACACCAATTGGAACGAGAAACCACAATACTCACTGTATTGTTTCCTTTCTTCCAGATTTCGTAACCTGTACATACATCTATTAAATCCAACCCGGAATCACACGGATTCTACCCAGATGGTAAATCTTTTGCCACTCAGGAAGACTTCCAGAAATTCAACTTGAATTCATTCATTATGGTTTATCACACAGAAACCATAAATTCCCCCTTACAGATCACTCAACACATAAAAGGAATGACACACAGTCACAATGAATTCAATTTCCTCATTCATTAACCAAATGTATAGATACAAATAAAAACCCGTTTCAATCTAGCTTCGGGCTGATTTACATTCAGTTGGCCTTTCTCGTTTCAATTACTATCTCTCTCTTCTCTGTTTATGCCTTTAAGGCTTACAATATAAGTACAGAAGGATTCTGTTAATTAATTTGTTTCAGATCCATCATTTCCTCAACCAAATCCTAAATAACCTGATCTAATCCCTAATATTATGAGATTGACTCCTAATCTTTCTAACTCACATTCTGTTTTTGAAATCTTTCTTATCGAGAAGATTTCATTAGAATACCCTAACTATTTATAGCACTCATAAAAACATAGGAAAATAAATAATTAATCTCTTTAGGGAATCAAGTCCCTTGAAACACAAGACCCTATGTTTACTAAAATACAATGGTTTTTCTGAGTAGGATGCTCCTACATCAGACTCCCTAGGTAAGAAAAAATTATGACCTCCTGGTCATAAGTCTGGATAATTTATTCCTCCTGGACCCCAGAGTTTATTTTGTAATCTGTCTTTGCTTGTCAACTGTCCTATTGCTATTGTCGTCTGCTGCTTTTCTCCAGGTCTCCATACCTTATGCTGCAATGCTCCACTTGCTATGCTCTTGCAATCTGTTGTTGTCTTCCTCTTGTTGCTGCTCCTTTGTTTTCTTGCTACTGTCTTCCTCTGAGAGACCTTCATCATTAGCCTTCTGATTAGCTCAATCTCCTTGCCCAGTAGATCCTCTGTTTGCTGATTGTCTTCATTTCCTGATTGATGAACTCTCCTTTTTACTACCACCCTATCATCCTTACCCTCTTGTTCACTATTGTCTTGCACCTTTTCAGTTGCTGCCATATTGTCTTCCAAGATAATTTTCTACTTCTGTTTACTGTATCTGTCAACTTCTTCTTGACTGTCATTTATGACAATTTCTTTGTCATCCTTCATTAGCAATTTACTCTGAACATTTATCCTCTGTTGTTCTAGCTTTCTCCTTTGAAGATCTAATTTTCTATATAATTCAATAATTCTAATTGGAGTAGAAATTGAAAATTTTACATAGTTTTCAGTACCTTCACTTGTTGTCGTCCCATCATCAAATGGTCTTTCTTCTGTTAAATCTAAATCATCGTGCTTAAGTATTCCAAACTCATTCGACATAGTAAATACCTTTTCTTCATCTTCATGTCTGCTCTTCTAATCTTTACTGTTACTAGCTGCAATATTATGTTGCATATTTCCATGAGACCTTTCTGTCTCCTTTCATTTTTGAGATCTTGCTATCTCAGTCATAATCTGAACAGATTTCAGATTCTGCTCCTCCCTCTTAGCAAAACTCTATAGTTTGTTCATCAGCCTGTCTTGTACATGCAACCATACACAAATCATTAATTTTAAAAATACAAGACCTTTTGGTCTCGGTTGATGCTTCAGTCATCAAATCTTCTAGCTGCTCTGAATCATTCATATGATTCAACTCCTTTGTCTCTTCATTACTTTCAAAAAGTAACGGTCCATGTTCTGGTTCACATACCAAAACTTCAACACCTTCTCCAGCAGTTTCCTTTTGTTGTAACTCAACTCCTTTGAGCTTCTCTGTCTTCAATTTGACATTTATAATCTGTTTAAGCTCCTCTAGCTCCTTTATTAACTGCATATTCACTCGCTGATTCCTCCTCTCTTGTAGCCTCTGCCACTTCACTTTCTTCCTCATGACATAACCATATTTCTAGTCCTTATCATTTCTTTGCAACATTTCCATTAATACTTCAAGCTGAACTATCGTCACAGCCATTTCTTTGTCGTATTTTCTGTTGCTCATTCTCATGCCATTTGCTTTGGCATCTTTCTTCTTTTAACCTCTGTTGTGGTCTCTTTCAAAACCTTTGCTATGACTATCACTAGTCATCATCCTTTCCATCTCTATGAGTTCCTCATTCACTTCACTATGAGTTGCGCAAGCCTCTGCTACAACAAGTCTTCCCTGCTGCCACTTACCTCACCAAGCTTTCCTTTGGACTTGGTCTTTCAGCAAGTACTAGTCCTCTGTCTGGAACCTCCTTGAGCATTTCTCTTTGCTCCTTCTAGGCTTCAACTCATCTGTACTTTAAGAACACAACTGTCCTTTTCTTCCAATCTTTAGCTGGAACATTTAGGTTCTGCCACATTCTCTTTCTTTCAGAAACTTTTACGAGTTTCCTTCATCTTTGCTGAGATATTTCCTCTTTGCCTGCATTCTAAATTATGCAATAGAATCTTCAAACCAATTAAAATAAAAAGATATCATCTCATCTCAATATCTCTTTCTAATCTTGTCCCCCCATTCACCTGCACTTTGAATGGACTGTTCTTTTATTCAGCCTTCAGTTATATCTTCAAACTCGTCACTCTTCAAGAACTTGCGAATGTCCCTCTTACAGTTTAACTACTGTAATCTTGCTCCAAAACTCATTCAATTTCTGCTAATTATTAAACAAACTTCCATACCATCACCTGTCTTCAGGATCTCACCACTCCTGCAAATCTGGTTTAGTAGATCTTCATGCTTCCACTGCGCAAATTTTCAACATTCAGCTATTATAAATCAGATTTAGAATCTAATTCTTTCTTTCAATCTCCCAGCTTTATCTTGATGAAGCTCTAACTGTCAACAACAGTTACTCCTTCGCTGAGTTTTCTTTCATTGTTTCATTCTTGCTCTGATTTCTTCAAAAACATTTACATGTTCCTGCTTCGATACCAAAATGATACCAGCGTAAGTCGACAATACCCACATTATGCAAAAAAAATTGCAAATCATTGTTCCTAGGCCTTAATCACCCGATCCATGGTGAAAACCTTCTTAAACCAAGGTTTAATGCAGTGTTCCACGGGGACGCGTCCCCCAGGGTTGGGTGCACGCACCCCTCGCACCCCACGCACCCGGGACGGGGAGTCTCTTGGGGGTGCATTTCCCCACGCACCCTTTTTGGGGAGTCTTGGGGAGACGCAAGGGGGTGCGTTTCCCCAGTGTGGGAGTCTAGACTCCCCAAGACTCCCCAAGACTCCCCAAAAAGGGTGCTTCTGGGCGTCCCCCTTCAGTGTGGGAGTCTAGACTCCCCAAAAAGGGTGCACCTGGGCGTCCCCCTTTAAATTTGTCTAATAAGACTTAAAAATTAAAAATCAAAAATCAAAAATTCTAAAATCAAAACCATTAAATTTTTTTTTAACTAAAATTAAAAGTAAATAACTAAAACTTAAAAGTCTAAAAAAAAATAAAATTAAAACTAAATAACTAAAACTTAAAAGCCTAAACCTAAAAGTCATGAAAGGCAAAACTTAAAGTTAAAAGCTCATTTCATTTCAACCCAAAGTCATTTCCGTTTCCATGCAGAGGTATTTCCACGCAGTGCTCACTATCCATTTTTCATTTTTGAGTTGCGACACTAGATATTGATGACTTGACTCTTCACTCTTAACTATTTTTGAGTTTGAACTTTGAAACTTTGAGTTATATAAATTTAGTGTTCAAACTCTAAAAATATACTAGTATGTTTTGCTTTCAATTTAGATTCTAGAATGATGAATGATGAATTTAGTTTTTAAATCAATGTAGATTGTAGAACGATGAACCATTGAATGATGAATGATATCGATCAATGTATTTGAATATTTTATTATTCATTTTTACTTTTGTTTTTCGAATCTCATGGTATGTATGAATAATAAATAATTCAATAATGAGACTTGTCACTTGAGTATGTCATATGAATGATGTATGTATCAAAATGAATGATGAGGATGGATCAATGATTCAAATTTCAATTGTCTATTTTAATATTTTTATGCTTTCATTATTGAATAGTGAACAATGAATATGAACTTGAATTCTATATATATATATATATATATACCTCGACGACTCCCCACACCCCTGAAATTTCCCTAAAATTTGAGGGTACTCCCACACGTCCCCCCTGTGCGTCTCCCCGCACTGGAGTCTTGGTGGAACATTGCAAATCATACATGGCTTCCCAACATATATCGGCCCTCAAAATAAGTTAACGCAAAATACAATTCAAAGCAATTCAACACAACAACCATAATATATGCCATAACATATAATACGACCATAAAAAAAAGCTTCAATGCATACCATTACACAGTGTCCAAAAAGGAGCTCAATGTGCCATACTATCCATACCATTAACTTCACATCTTCAATTGTACCAAATGCACTAAAACGCACAACACGAATGCAGGATATTCGCAGCATTCAATTTACCAATATCAAAGACAACACTTCAGAGACTTGTCAATGCACATTATTTAGGCTTAATGCCTTTGAACACGGCCATCTCAATGCAGCATACCATACCAACAACATTTGAACACAACCATCACAAATAACTCAATGCAGCATACAGCACGAGCAACATTTGAACACGGCCATAGCTAATAACTCAACGCAAATATTATTCAACAAAGAACGTTATGTCCAAACGCACAAAAAATAGGCACAAAGGATATAATTAATGAAAGGACCAGAAGGTCAAAAATATGGCAGAGAATAATGGCAGGGAATATGGTAGTGAATAGGAGTTACAGAAGCAAAGAGTTGACTGGGACCGGTTGCTCTAATACCATGTAAGGCCAGGTTTGAGTAACTCCACGAAATTGTATTTTGCATTAAGGGAAATCATGAATATATACAAGGAGAGGGAGACTATGGGAATTAGTATTCCAATGTCTTTTTTGTCTTCTCTATTTTTCTATTTACAAGAGTTTCCTAATCCCAAAGATTAGGTGTCAACACAAAGTGTGCAAAATATTGGTGGATATTTAACTTCCACAATCATGCCAACAACATTGCAAACAAGTGTATTATTTGTAATAATTTTCATATGAGAATCAACACCTACATTTTCAATAATTTTAATGAACAACAAAATGTTGGAAATATTGTTGTTATTGATGTGAAAGACAAGGGGACACTACAAATGTCCAAGATGAAGATTGTTGGAAATATTGTTTGGATACCCTATATTTGAAGGTCCTTTTACTCTAAAGACCTAACTCAAATGGAAAAATAGTAAATATGGTTAAAAATCTTATTTCAAAAGCTTTCCAAGAGTATATGGCACTCCCTCTAGCTCCATGGGAATGAGGAGGTACGAAATATTTTGTCAGCTCGGCCTAGCCGAAAAGTACAAGCTGACCTAGCTAGTTTTTACAAGTCGGCCCCATAAGTGAATGTAGAAACACTATAAATTACAGGATGGATGAAAGCATTTAAAACTCATCGATGCAAGAAGAGATTTGAGGTGCATAAGAGAAGTTGGGGAATACTCTTAGAGTTTTAAAGGTGGAGCAAAAATGTGATTTGTTGAGTGAATGAGTCATCTTGGCATTTTCGCTATAACGTTTCTACTAGGATGTTTCAAATAGAGAAATTTTAAGGAGATGGAGATGATATCTTCGTGTACATGTGGTAAAAATACTAGGAATTGGTTTGTTATACTTTCAAAGATATGCTTTGAGGAAGTTAGGGTTCATGAAATTTGCTTCACACAAGCTAATTTGGCATTTTCATTAAAAAAAATAAAAAATTGAGATGTTTCAAACTATGAAATATTGAAACAAAGGTGAGATCTCTAGGTACCTGTGGTAAAAATTTCAAACTTTGGTTTGTTATAATTTCAGAGATATGCCCAATGGAAGTTAGGGTTCTTGAATGCTCCCGAAATATGCTTCAAACAGAGCAATTTAGCATTTTTACTATAACTTATATTTTGAAATGTTTTAGACTGAAATCTTGAGGAGTAGAGGAAAGATCTCTAAGTACCTGTGGTAAGAATTTCAGATATTGGTTCACTATAATTTCAAAGATATGCCCTGTGGAAGTTAGAGTTTTTGAATAGTGCTAAAACCAGCTTCAAAACGGTCAGTTTGGCATTTTCATTATAATTTATTTCATACAATGTTTTAGATTGAAATTTTCAAAGACATGTGGAGACATATAACAGTACCTAAAGTAAAAATTTTAAATTTTAGTTCACTATGCCTTCGAAGATGTGCCTTGTGGAAGCTAGGGTTTCTAAATGATCATGGAATCAACTTCAAATAGGTCAATTTGGAATTTTCGCTATAACTTCTTTTTTGAGATCTACGGAGATGAAATCTTAAGAGATCCAAAGAGACATATAGAAGTGCCTCAAGTAAACATTTCATAATTAGATTTGCAAAATTGGATACATGCATGTTGTACAAGTCCATTCTTGGGAAGAGGCCAAAAATAACAAGTTTTGGGAGAAGTAGACCTAGTGAAGGCAGAAGTAGCTAATGGACTTGATGAAGGCAAAAGTAGCAAGTAGGTTCAATGAAGGAGGTTGGTTCTTACGGATATTTGCAATAGTGGGTATTGGTGTCTCCAGTAGGCTGGTGCCTACAAAGAATTATAGAATGAAATTTTATGGTTTGTTTGTTTGTTTTTTTTAATGTTCCATGTTTTGCACATGTGATTGTTTTTGCATGGTTCATCAACGTTAAAATATGTAAAAATTGTCTTATATTGAGTCAACCCCTACCCTCTTAGCATAAGTATATGCTCAATAATTGGTACCGTTTTCGCTCAATTTAACAATGTTGACAAGATTCAACTAAGATTTCTACACGATAAGCACTATTAGAAAAACATCCAATGTCACCGCAACATATTTCTCTCACTTTAGGCCAACTCCCACTAAAAGCCAGAGGCAGTATCCCTACACACAATAACTCAACCAACAAATTAGTAGACCAATTCATAATGGAAGAGGTAGGAGATAGTATGACAACAAAAATTCTGATTTGATCATTGATATAACAACCAATTAATAATGGAGATCAACAATGGAAGAGTACCCAATATGCCTGAAAGATTAGCTAGGTACACCACAAATTGAGTCTAATAGCTTCTTGCCACTATAGAATGTTAGATGAAACTTTTATACATGATCTATACAATTGTAAGAAGACAAAAATGCTTGTTGTTCAGACTCGTAATTTTAATATTTCTAAAGAGTGTTGCAGGCCAACAAGCATAGAACCACTTCAGGGGCCAACAAATGACACTAAAGGAACTCTATTAAATTTCTTTTTATTATCAAAGAGTTTTCCAATGAGCATAAGAACACTAAATTTGGACAGTAGTCTAAAAGAACTTAAATCTGCAATATGACTACCTAGAATTGAGCCTATTACCCACCATTTTGTGGGTAATATCCCTAGGAGAAAAATTTTCTCCAAGATGGTCCTCAGCCAACAGCGACCAACCACCAACTAGCTCATTGTGCCATTTTCTCCGCCACCTGAGCCAGCGATGTGGTCCCTCTCCCATCTGCCATGATCGTATGTTTCAAGGTGGGCCTCCTGAATCTAAAGGTATGCCTTGTCATTTGGAAATTGAGTGTCGTAGTTTTCTTATCATGGACACTTTTGGGCATGGATTAATGCGGGGATTTGGCGGAAAGAATGGGTTAGGTCTATGCTTTTGTCCCCTAGACCCCTTTTAGGAATTAGCCTTCAATTCTAGTCCTGTGGGTCTCTTTTACTAACCATTTAGTTCTAGGGATGGTATTTCATGGGAAACCCCAATTTTGGTTGTGTGGTCCTACTCCCTTATCTGCTTATATTACCCTCTTTCTATTCATTACTACCTTATTCATCATTTCTCCCACCTGGGTCCACATCCCTCCACTGGGTCCACATAGGATCAGCATGCCCCTTCCCTTTTCCCACACCTTGGGTCATGGCTTGGAATGAAGCCCGGAGGTTGATGTAGCTAATAAGAAAGATAAAAGCATATATGCCCACATTCAACAGGAAAATGTACTACAAAATGCAAAAGATGGTCGAGACAAACACATTTAGCACATGGTAAAAAGCCAATAGATGAGCTTTATCCCCATCATCATGGCCATCACCCTAGTTCCTATAGGTTCTATGAGCCTTCTTCATCATATAGGAACCTATGATTACCCCAACCCTTAGTGGGCGATGAACCACCCCACCTTAAAGTAGGAATTCATTGTTATATCTTATACATCATGCTCTAACCCCTTGAGCCCCGAGCAATTAATAAAAGAAAAAGCATAAAAAGGAAAAAAGCATAAAATAAGGGTGGAAAAAACAAGGTCGGGGCACCTCATGTATCATGATTGCTACCCCCTACACATTATAAACCCAAGTGTGGGCTTCCCTTTTATTAGCTACCCCTACGCCCCAGCATGTGACCCAGGGCTGCCCCTTCTCATTCCCTACTACTTATGTGTCACATGCCACAACCTCTTGAAGAATGTACCTTGACTATACTATCCCCTTTAGAAGTAGAAACCACCTAATAGGGTTATTGGTTAACCCCATTTGGAGTTTAGGAGACATTGGCACATCCCGAAGCCCATTATGGAAAGACAGGCCATTATGATGTCCCACCTGTGGTCCATGATTAGGTAAGTTCATTTACTCGATTATCTAATGACTTGTTGAAAAGGAAGGCTAGGGGACACATTGGATCTTATGTAGGATTGCAGATGGTTTCCATCTTGGGTTTGGTCTCCCTATACAAGGTCCTAATCCTCCAGAGGGCTACATTGGCACATGTAGCGTGAGCGTTGAGAGCCATGGGCCTCCACAGCAGCAAATTACACTCCATGGATCCCCATAGCCATTTAGAGATTGCTCGTGGTTCACTTATTGGATGCGGAGGATGCACTTGATCCATCATGCCCAGTCGGCCCCAGATCTACAACATGCACTTAGTAGATGATCTAGAACTTCCATGATGATGTGGCATCAACACCATCATCCTAGCCCTTAAGGGCAGCCTACAGGCATCTTCGATTTGTTTGGAGACCCATGAGGATACTTTTGTGCCCCTAGATGTCATTTGGAGCACCACAAGTTATTACAAGGGGCCGCAGGGTCCACTGTTTTTAAGCGTCCACTCCTCATTATGGCACCCATGGACCCCACTTAGGCCTCTTAGAGGGCCCTACGACATGCATAGATTATTATTTGGACTCTTGAGAGGCCTATCATTTCATTTATAAGCTAGTTTCGTGGACTTGTCACAAAAAGTTGTATTATTAGAACCAGTGTTGTGAAAATCACGATAATATCGCGATAAAATGAAAAAATCGTGAATTTTTCCCTATTCCGATAAAATCGCGATAATTAAACGAAATAATCGCCAGATTTTTTTTTTATCGCGATTTTATGAAATAATCGCAATAAAAACTTAAAAAATCGCCAGGGGTTGCGACAACAAAGTGTTATAACGTTTTTTTGGGTTTTTCATGAGCTCATTTGGACAGTCACACGCAGAGGGAGGAGGAGCTCTTAGAGACCAAGTTGAAGAGGGTTTTTAGCCAAATCTAAGTGCTTAGAGGAGAAAATCAAGAGGAGACCACCGATTTCTCCATAGAAACGGTATGTGGATTAATTTTTTTTTGTTTTCATTGTTAAAAAACATTGTTTTTGTGTGTTTTTCATTGTTTTTGGTTGGAAAACTTGGCATGGGCACCATTTTTCTTTTGTTTTCATTGTTTTTAAAGATTTTTTTGTATTTCTTCATTGTGTTGGGTTGAGTAACTTGGTATGACTATTGGAACCCATTTCTTTTTTGTTTTCATTTTTTTAAACATCGTTTCTGTTTTTTTCATTGTTTTTGCCATTTGGTTGGGTAACTTGGGTTTGGAATGGTTGGGTAATTTGTGTTTGAAACTTTGAACTTTGGAATGCTTGTTTTAGGTTGGGTTACAAGTAACTTGGATTTTCATTGTACAATCATAAATGTAAAAATTAAAAATTAAAATACTAAATTGTAATTTGTAAATTTGTAACTTGTAATTTTGTAAATGCTAAATTGTAATCTTAATCCTTATTTTCCCATAGGTTCACAACTGCACCAAAACACCATTCAAGACTTCAAGTTTGCAACTTCAAAGTTCAAAAACAAACATGCCAAGGAAATTGGATCCTTTTTGGGAATATGGTGTACTTGATTCTCCGAATGATATAAGCCAGGGACAAAACCTCTCACCCTTTGAGAGGAAAACCCGCACAAATTCTTCTTCTAGAAATTCCAGTTGACGAATATCAAGACCATGACCCTTGACCTATTTTCCACTCCAAGACTAAGACAAATGTTCTCTTTGACAGTCAACTACTTCTTCTTAACTCTTCTTCCCCTTTGACCTTCTTATCATAGAGACATTGTCACCATTGAGATCTTGTCACTATCTTCATATCGTGATCTTCCTTTGTGAGACCACCTTATTGTCATATAACTGAGACCTTGCTTCTTGTGATGGCATCGAGTCCTTGAGATAGCACCGAAACTCTGTCTTCAGATCACCAAACTGTAATTTCCTTTTAGCACCGAACTGTGATCAGTACTTAAACAAGTCTTCGCTGTCCCTTCATCATTTTCTGAGTTTCATCCAAACTAGTGTCTCCTATCTGTGATCCGAACTGGTCTCCTTTCTGTGATCCGAGCTTCAGAGGAATCCTAGGCTTATCTCTATACTTCTATAAACTGGACCGAGCTCCTTCACCGAACCTTCTTCTGCACTCTTATCCGAAATTAGCACTGTAATTGACCTCTGAAAAATCTCAGAGATAGCCGAGTTCTTGACTGTCCTTATGCGAAGATCCGAGCTGGGTATTTATAGTAGTCTTGTCCATAAATAAGCCGACTTGTATACATGAAGAGATGTGTCTTTTATTTGTGAACCGACTTCTGTTATTTAATTCATCTTGCAGGCCAACTTCAAGAGGAGAACCGTGCTTGTCTTTTGGAGGGCTATTTTGACAGTCCTATAAACTAGAATATTTTTGACATATCTTCATATATGACATTGACTCTTTGACGAATCCTAAAGCTCTCAATGGGAGCCATCTAGAAATAAAAACTCTTGCTCATAAAACCCTTGAAGCAAGGCATTACAAAAATAATCTTATTCTTTTTATTTCATCATTTACAAAGATCATAATTACATGTCATTATGAAGACCAAACTTAGTTACATTTTACAGCAATCACCACAAGAAGGAAGCACAAGACTCCTCAAGGGTTTTATCAGCAAAGCTGGGAGGAAGCAATTGCTCCCTAAGTTTGGGTTCCTGTACCAGGGACAATGACCCAACTACGATCCACCACTTCAACTGATTCTGTTGTCCACTGTCACTCCTGCTGCTACTACTGCTACACTTCACTCTTGCCACTGTTCACTGCCACTTCTGCTGCTACACTTGTCCCCTCTATTGTTGTTGCTACTGCTACCACTGTCCACTCTATTGCTACCACAGGCCTGCAATCTATAGTTGCTCACATGTTGCAACTGAAAACATCCTCAACACGCTCACTTTTCAAACTCTGGCAATGTCATCATATGAAATTGTCACAACATCATTGTCAAAGATACACTGTCATCACCACTGTCAGGAAGCGACTGTCACAACTTCATTGTCAAAGAGAGACTGTTACAACATCACTGTCAAAGAGATATTTTCACAATCATCACTATCATTGTCACTATCAACTCAATATATCATCAATCACACTCTGCTCAACGACAATCTGCAATATAAACTATTCTAAAATTACTTGTGTATCTAACCCAGGCACATTGTCATACCCTTCAGCAAGCGATACAAATGCAATGTCAAACAATCCAAGGAATACATATGCAATTTCAAACTGAGCTGCTTTTGACAGGTATCCAAACAATATTGATAGCTTGGTGTAGGACAGATCCTACTGATGTACGTTTAGAAAATATCATCTAGACATGTCTGCAAAACTTATGTCATAATCAACAATCTCTGTCTCAACCTCAACCAACAGATCCTCTGTTCCTTCTGCTAAAGACTCTTCCCTGAAGGTGCAAAAACACTGCCAGAAGATATCAAACACTGTTTCGTCCTAACATACTTATACCTCTTCCTTTCAGCATACAACCCCAGCGTTAGATGAAGGAACCTTCTGTAGTGTTATCTCAAAATGTCATAAGTATGATTCACTGTAACTACTGAAAAAATAATCCTTGTACCATACTTAGTCTTAATCACAACAAGAACTACAACCAAATTCTGCAAGTGTACTTCATACTATTTCTTAGTCAATCATCTAGCAACAACCTTCTGATCTGACTTAACATGGTCACAAGGAAACTATTTTTATGACAATTATAACAAAACCCTACAGCCAATACAATTTTTGTACCCGTCTCTCTGTCAGATATTGTCCATCACATCAACAATGCTCAATAATTCCATTAATGGAAGCCTTACAAATTCTCATACTTAGCCCAAATGGAAGATAGAATCTCCGTAATAGCCATCATTTCATTCAACTTTAACAGATCTTTCACAAGTCATAATTATGCATTGTGATAAATTCACCAGAGACTGTTGTAGAGAAAACACAGACTCGATTGTTCAAGCAATCAACATTTTCTCAATAGAATAAGTGTGTTGCTTCAGACCAGAGGCAACTTCAAACAAGATATTGCTTCAGAGATACTAGTGCATGAAAACCCTTGTGAGTATTTAAAAAAATCCAGGACAGTTTAGAATAGAGCACAATTGTCAAGTACTGTGGTGCTAGAGATAGTCATAAATTAAATGGATACAGTCAACACATTGAGACCAAAGTCAAATGTCAATAGCTTCAAACAAAATAGGATTAGTCCCTCTGCGCTTTAAACTCTGTGGTTGACAAGTACAGATGTTTCAACAGGGCTTAGAACCACAAGGCCGCATGGCTCCAACTTTCTAAGCTATAACCAGTGCAACCAACTTGCCTCAAACTTCGGATGTTTCACTAGACAAGACACCAGCAATTTGACACCAAAACGATAGTAATATCATTACCATGTCTCAGTAACTCAGATGCTTCAGTACATAATTTGGTTCAGATCAATTATAGACCACGACATTGAGATACAAGTCATATAGATGGAAAGGGGTCACACATATATGGAGTCAAGACGCCTTAAATCTTCCAATGAGTTCATTGTGTTGATGTGGGGTAGCATCAGATGTCCTCTAGCCATGAAAATTGGTGGAGAGGCTAAAGCACATGAGATCTCCAAGACCCAGAAATGGTTTGGGAAAATTCTAGAATCTAACTGGTTTGAGAAATATTAAAATAATTAGTATTTTTAATGGAGTTCCTAAAGTCTAAACTTAGTAATAATAAAATATTAATGTGTATTAATATAAAACTGGGTTAGAAGGGTCCAAAGGTCATGGATCAAGCCAAATCCAATCTTAGCCGTTGATTAGAGATTTAATCTCGGCCGTTGATGGACCAACGAGAAAAGTATAAGAAGAGTCTTGAGGGTCAATTGGAGGACACACTGAGGGAGACCAGTCAGTTCGATTTATGTAGTGGGATTAGCTGAGAAATTCGAACTAGTGATTTGGAGAGCAGCAGGAGGTAGCGAGTACGGAACAAAGTGTCGAGAGCAGCACCAGAAGACCAGCACAAAGGTTTGAGAGGCAGACGCAGAGCCTCTCAGTCAAACGCAGAGGCAACAGCAGACTATGCAGTCACTAAAGGGCCTGTGTAGGTGATAAAGAGAGGCCCAGTGCTGACACAGAGAGGCAGGGGTTGACACAGAGTGTCTGGGAGCTACGCAAAGGTCAACCAGGCTAACGCTGAGACTAGGAGAAGTGCTGGAGAATTTTTATCTCTATTGGGTAAGCCAGTTTGGCATCTTGTTGTACTGAAGAATTGTTGAATAATAAAATCCTCCCTCGTTGCACCGATTTTCCCACATTGGGTTTTTCCAAGGACTGTGGTCCAAAATATATGTGTCGATGTGTTGATTCTTGTGCATGTGTTTGTTTCTGTATTATGGTGTGATATCTACAACAGAATTTATTGTAATGTTTATTCAAGGAATTTCATAAATAACTTATTGGAAAATAAGTAGGTAAAGTAAATCAGTTGTTGCAGTGATAGAATTTTCACATGGTATCAGAGCAAGTAATTACAGATAGGAAGGGAAAATCAATTATGGGTCGAGACCACGATGCAGAGGCATCTACTTCAAGAGACTCGCACAAATTTTTAGAAAAATGCACAAGAGAATGTGATTTTGATTTCTCTATGTTGGCTTCCAGGCTGGAAGAAGTGGCTTGTATGACTAGTTTTGCATCATCAAAGGTATGGTATATAGATAGTGGAGCCTCTTGGCATATGACGAGAATCCGAGAATGTTTCTCAGATTATCGGGAGGAGAAGATGAATTTTCATATCACCATGGGGAACAAGGCAAAGTGTACTCCAGTAGGGAGGGGTACCGTAGTTTTTCAAACAGAATCAAGAGAGCAGTTTCATGCTACCAATGTGCTGCATGTACCAATATTGGGGATGAACTTACTTTCCGTGTCGCAACTTCAAGGCAAAGGCTATGACGTCTTATTCATCAAGGAGAAAGTATACGTCAAACACCTGAGCTGGAAAAAGAAAGTGCAGATCGGGATCAAAAGTAACAGGTTGTATAGACTACAACTAGAATCACCAATGGCGCTAATAGGCAGTCATGGAGACAAAGATTTGCACGAAATATGGCACAGAAGAATGGGGCATTTGTACCATGGGGCTCTGAGAATTCTCAGGAGCACTGTAACGAGAGTTTTGGACCTTAGTACGGAATGAGATGATGTATGCAGAGGATGTGCTCTAGGAAAGTATGCCAAAGCAACATTTCCTAGAAGCAAAAACAAGGCCAAGAGTGTACTAGAATTGATACACTCAGATATCTACGGACCTATGTCCACTAAAGCTCTTAGTGGTGCTGAGTACTTCCTTACCTTCATTGATGATCACTCAAGGAAAACTTGGATTTATTTTCTGAAAACCAAGGACAAGGTTTTCTGTCGATTCAAAGAATTCAAGGCTCTGGTGGAGAATCTAAATGGGAAGAAAATAGAAGTTTTGCGCTCAGATAACGGTGGAGAGTATGTTGATAAGCACTTCATTGATTTTTGCGCTAAGGAGGGCATCAGAAGAGAGTGGACAACTCCTTACAATCCGAAGTAGAACGGAGTACCAGAAAGGAAGAACGGGACTATTGTAGAAGCAGCTAGGGCAATAATGTATGATCAGGATATGCCAAAATTCCTGTGGGTAGAAGCATGCAACACAACAGTCTATGTTCAGAACAAGAATCCTCATCGGTCATTGGGCAAGATTACTCTAAAGAAAGTTTTCACAGGGAAAACGCTTGAAGTCAGACATTTCAGGATATTTGGGAGTTTAGCATATTGTCGCGTACCTGACGAAAAGAGGAAAAAGCTAGATCAAACTTCGGAAAAAGGGTATCTAGTGGGATATAGCAAGAACGCTAAGGCATACAAAATCTATCTTCTAGGGAGCAGGAAGGTAGTGGTTTGACGAGATGTGAAGTTAATGGAGGACAGAGCTTTCAGAAAATCTCGTGAAATGCCTTCCAAGGAGCAGTGAAAAGAGGAGTCATTGGTTAAACCTCTTTAACCAACGAAAGTAAAGAATTCTTCCTCGGGTTAGGAAGATTCACAGGATGAGGAGGAGCTAACAGAAGCACCTGCTAGCAGAGCAAGAACTAGCAGGGAACTTCGTCAGATTCCACGAGATGTAGAGGACTTCATTGGTTCGCCAAGAAACAATAAGAGCGAGCGAAAACAACCAGATAGATATCAAGCATTAGTAGCTCAGGATGGGGAGCCTACCAGTTTCCAAGAGGCAGCTCAACATCAAGTTTGGCTAGATGCGATGGTAGAGGAGTACAACTCCATAATGGTGAACGATGTCTGGGAGGTAATGCCAAGGCCTCAAGACAGATCAGTGGTACGTTCGAGATGGATCTACAAGACCAAATACGCTGCAGACGACAATGTAGAGAAATATAAAACCAGGTTTGTGGCTAAGGGGTATGCTCAAAAAGAAGGAATTGACTATGAAGAGACCTTCGCCCCGGTAGCCAGGTATACATCTATTAGAACTGTGATATCTCTTGCAGCACAGATGGGGTGGGGGATTCATCAAATGGATGTCAAGACGACATTTCTAAACGGGGTGATAGAAGAAGAGGTATACATTGAACAACCATAGGGCTTTGAGACACATGAGAAGAAGTCTCGTGTATGCAGGTTGAAGAAAGCCTTGTATGGGCTGAAACAAGCACCCAGAGCATGGTATGGTCGAATCGATGGCTACTTGCAGAAAATGGGATTTTTCAAGAGTGACGCAGATCCAAATCTCTACTATCTGGTTGTAGAGAATGAGCCGCTAATCTTAGTATTGTATGTGGATGATCTCTTTCTGACAAGATCATCCAGGCTCATTGGGGATTGTAAGAAGAATCTAGCCACAGAATTTGATATGAAGGATTTCGGATGAATGCATTATTTCCTAGGGTTGGAAGTTTGGCAGCAAAAGGGAGAGATCTTCCTTGGGCAAGGGAGATATGCTATAGAAATCTTGAAGAGATTTAGGATGGAGAACTGTAGACCCATGGCTACTCCAATGATCACCAAATGGAAGAAGATTGATGCATCAGAAGACAAGGATGTCGATCCCACCTTATACAGGCAGCTCATAGGGTCCCTGATGTATCTGGTCAAAACCAGGCCAGACATTTGCTATGCTGTCAACACCCGCAGTTAATTCATAGTGGAACCGATAGGGCACATTGGGCAAGCAGCCAAACATGTTCTCAGGTATTTTACAGGGAAGTGTCAATTATGGACTCTTCTACACCAGGAGTAAGGATATTAGATTGAGTGGATTTACTGATGCAGGTTGGGCAGGAAGTTCAGTTGGTCAGAAAATACCTCTAGCTACTGTTTCAACATTGGATTAAGAATGACCTCTTGGTGCAGTAGGAAACAGAAGTTCGTGGCTCTAAGCTCATCTGAGGAAGAATATATGGCGGGGAGCACAACTTCGTGTGAAGCCATATGGCTCAGAAAACTGCTTGTGAACCTATTCCAAAGAAAAATGGAAGCGACCAAGATCATGTGTGATAATCAGAGTTGCATCAAGCTCTCTGAGAATCCAGTGTTTCATGATCGGTCAAAGCATATTGATATCCAGTGTCACTTTGTCAAAGACTGTGTCCAACAAGGAGCTGTACAATTGAGCTACACTCTACAAGAGAACAGGTGGCAAACAAGCTCACAAAGGCCCTTGGAAGAACAAAGTTTGATTATTTTAGGGAAAAGATTGGGATGATTAAGAATCCATTTCAGTAGCAGAAATTGGGGTGATGTTGCAGTGCGATAGCAGTCAGCAGTAGCACGTGCAACTCAACATTGGAAGATAGGACCAGCAGCAACACAGATGCAAAGGAAGTTGTCATACAGATGCAGCGGTGGCAGTAGCAAGACCATGGGCAACAGTGCAGGATGCAGCAATGTAGAGAATCTTGGGCAGGGAGGCCTAGCATCAACACAGGGACCAATGCTAGATGATCAGGGTGATACTCAGTGAGGAGTATTACTAGAGCACAGTCCTCGCTAAGAGCGAGTGTTGATTTCGGGTAGCATCGGATGTGCTCTAGCCATGAAAATTGGTGAATAGGCTAAATCACATGAGATCTCCAAGACCCAGAAATGGTTTCGGCAAATTCTAACCAGTTTGGGAGATATTAAAATAATTCATATTTTTAGTGGAGTTCCTAAGTTTAAGCTTAGGAAATATAAAATATTAATGGGTATTAATATAAAACTGGGTTAGAAGGGTCCAAAAGTCATGGATCAAGCAAAATCTAATCTTAGCCATTGATCAGAGATTTAATCTCGGTCGTTGATGGACCAACAAGAAAAGTATAAGAAGAGGCTTAACGGTAAGTTGGAGAACACACAGAGGGAGACCATTCAGTTCGATTTCTGGAGCAGGGTTAGCTGAGAAATTCGAACTAGTGGTCTAGAGAGCAGCAGGAGGCAGCAAGTACGGAACAGAGAGTCAAGAGCAACACCAAAAGACCAGTGCAGAGGTTGGAGAGGTAGATGCAGAACCTCTTAGGCAGACGCAGAGGCAGCAGCAGACTGGGCAATTACTGGAGGGCATGCGTGGGTGACATAGAGAGGCTCAGTGCTAACACAGATAAGCAAGGGTTGACACAAAGTTTCTGGGAGCTACACAGACCGACACTGAGACTGGGTGAAGTGCTAGAGAATTTTTCTCTCTGTTAAGTAAGCCAGTTTGGCACCCTGTTGTACTGAAGAATTGTTGAATAATAAAATCCTCCCTTGCTACAACGATTTTCCCACGTTGGGTTTTTCCAAGGGCTGTTGTCCAAAATATCTGTGTCGATGTGTTGATTCTTGTGCATGTGTTTGTTTCTGTATTATGGTGTGATATTTGCAGCAGAAACTATTTTAATGTTTATTGAAGAAATTTCATAAATAACTTATTTGAAGATTAGGTAAAGTAAATTAGTTGTTGTAGCAATAGAATTTTCACACATTGTCTCGATTTGATCAAACAAGTGAGAAAAGGCATACCACTGTAAGAGATCAGTTGATTTATTAACTTGTACTAGATCTCTCAATAGGGCTTTAAGAATATTGGCCCAGAATTAAAC
The DNA here is from genome assembly GCA_000404065.3 of Pinus taeda. NCBI lineage: Eukaryota > Viridiplantae > Streptophyta > Pinopsida > Pinales > Pinaceae > Pinus > Pinus taeda. Next base: position 390,013 of record APFE030729977.1, read on the forward strand.
CTTAGATTGATCATAAGATTTCTTCAACAAGTCGTTGGGAACTTCATTAATTAGGCCAGAAAATGACTGCAAGAAGAAACTGCATATGTGACTTTCAGATCTACTAGCTTCAAGATGTTGCACAAATGAGAATTTACATCTGCAAGAATTCGACACAAATTTCACCTTGCATCCGCAAAAATTTGACCTTACTCCTGGCGGTGGTGCCTAAACCACTCCTGGTGCTTTATCAACACCTTTTTCCCTCTAAAGAGTACATTATACCTGTTATCCTGCAGGACAGAAATGGAAATCAAGTTCATCCCAATTCCTGGCACATGCAACACATCATGGATAGAAATCAGCTTGTCAGACTCCCTCTGAAAAAGAACAGTCTGCATCCCAACTGGATTGCACTAGGACTTGTTTCCCATCTCAATCTGGAATCTTATATCCTCCTCCTTATAGCTGGAGAAGTAGTCCCTAACTCATGTCATATGGAATGAAGCCCCACTATCTATGTATCACACCCTAAGAGGTTAAGCTAGTTAGTAAAGTTATAAGTGTGAACTCATGTTCCATTCGACTAGAAAGATCATATGCATTTGCTAAAGTTTTCGTCTGCTTTTGGCCCTTCTTGTCACCTTTGTTCTTCTGCGAGAAATTGTTGACATAGTAGCCAAATTCATGACAGCCATAACACTTGATTCTTGATAGGTCCTTCTTCTTGTCCCCATTGGAGTTGGACCCTTTGTTCGATCCCTTCTTTACTTTGTTCTTTCCTGCAAGATCCACGTTTTCCTGTTCTCCCTCACCCTTTTGTCTAGTGTTGTTGATGCCACTGGCGAGGCTCCTTTTAAGTTCTTCTTGGGTAAAATCTTACCATAGTCTTTCCCAAGATGGGAGATATTGTCCTCCTATAATAACTCGTATGAATACATGTTGAAATTTCTAAGTCTAACCCGTTAGAACTTTCTTGCACTATCTGATTTGTTTCTCCTACTTGTTAATTACTGAACAAGTTATTTAACCATATAAATATTGAAATAAACACAATGTCATCTCAACCATCTACAGATCAACAATTGAAAGAAATAGACAAACACACAAGGAACATCGTTATTTTTGGACAATCATCCCCAGAAAAACCCAACTTGACAAAACCGGTACAACAATTCTGAGGGTTTTATTATTATGCAGCTTTTCTGAGTACAACTGGGTGCCAAACTAGCTCACCCTACAGAGAAAATAATCTGGCAATAATACCTCTCTTTGGACACAGATATTTGGAAAGTCTGCTCCACGAAACCCTCTCTAGCGCTTCTCTAAGGCACTATGTCAACCCTCCTGGCCTTTGTGTCAACCTGAAACCCTTTGTGTCAGCCCTCTGAGCCTCTATGCAGCCTTTCTAGCGCTTTGCGTCACTTCTGCAACCTTTATGTGGCCCACTTTGGCCGTCTAGCCCTCTACGCAGTCCCTGCTGGCCTTTGTGTGGCTCCTTTTGGCTCTGTGTCTGCCTCTAGTTGGTCTTCCAGCACTATGCACTCACTGCCCCTCGCTGCAACTAATCACTAGTTCGATTTCTCTTAGCAAACCCCGCTCTAGAAAATCGAACTGATTGATCACTCTGGTGTATCTCCAATTGACCCTCAAGCCTCCTCTTATATTTTTTTTGTTGAGTCTTCAACGGCCGAGATTATATCTCTACTCAGCAACTAAGATTAGATTTCGCTTGATCCATGTCATTTAGAACCTTCTAACCCAGTTTTATATTAATACCCATTAATATTTTTATTTTCCTAAGTTTAGACTTAGGAACCCATTAAAAATATTAATTATTTTAATATCTCCTTCACCAAGTAGAATTTCCCCAACCCATTTCTGGGTCTTGGAGATCTCACGCACTTTAGCCTCTCCACCAATTTTCATGGCTAGAGCACATCTGATGCTACCCCAAATCAACACTCCCTCTTAGCGAGGAATGTGCTCTAGTAATACTCCACCACTGAGCATCACCCTGATTAACCGACACTGGTATCTGTGCTAATGCTTGGCCTTCTCGCCCAACATCCTCTGCACTACTGCATCTTGTACTATTGCCCATGGCTCTACCACTGCCACTCCTACATCTGTACGACAGCTCCCTCTACATCCGTGCTACTACTTGTCCTTCCTCCCAACACTGCATCTGCATTGCAGCCCTCTCTCATCATGTTGCATCATGTTGCCCATAGCACTACCACTGCTACTACTGCACTGCAACTCAATTACTGAGACGATGGTAACTGATCTATCCAACGACTGACATCCTTGTCAGGATGGAAACCCTCCTGATGCTGAAGCTCTCTCTATCACTATCTTGTGCTCCCTCTGCTGCCTCTACGTTGTTGCAACAAACTTTGTGCCTCTCGCACTACTGCAAACACATTTGTGCCTTCCTGCACTACTGCAACCTCCTTTGCGCCTCTCGCACTGCTACAACCCTCTTTGTGCTACCAAGGACTACTGCACTCTAGCACTCTCTGCCGCTCCATGCACATCTGCTTCTACCGACATCCGCCATCCTACTACTGTCAGTTCGAGGCTCCCATAGCCGAATATGATCCATGAGTTTGGGTACCTCAAGGATCCTGCCCCTCATCTCATGTAGTCTTCCTGACTACAACTCGATGTCACCCCACCTCTTCTCCAGAAGTACATGAGCACTCATGGAACAATCGGCATCATCCTCTACCTCCTTCTCTGCCTTAGCTAACGTTGCCTTGGAGTCAGATACCTCTCCCTTATTCTTCTTCCTCAGACACTGGGTTGCATAATGGCCCAGCTTCCCACAGTTGAAGCACTTTATCTTGAAGAGGTCATTTTTCTTCCTCTTCCCTTACTGCCTCTCCAATGCCAGAGTCGCATCTTCTTCCTCCTCTTTCTTGACCCAGGCTCCTTTGCCACTACTTCCTGCCTTGGTTAGCCATTTGATCTCTTCTTGGCGAAGAGCTGCCCACAGTTCTTCCCAATCTGGAAGATTTGCTCTGCCCAAAATGCTTTGGACGAATGTCTCCCACTCCTCGAAGACTGCGTTTAGAGCAGTCCTCACCATCAACTCCTGATCTGACGTGGCCCCTATGGAAGTAAGTTGGTTCCAGATCTCCTGCAACCTGTTGAGGAAGTGATCTATCTGCTCCCCCTTCTGCATCTAATACGACCGCAGTTGATTCTCCAATAGCATCTTCCTTTGCATGAAAGTTCCCTGATACAATGTCGTCAAGGTGTCCCACATTTCCTTTGTTGTATTCTTCTCAGCAATATGTTGAACTACAAGATCCTTGACCCCATTAAGGATTATGCACTTTGCCTTGGCCATCGCATCCTCATACTTTTAGTTATCAACTGGGTCGACTGGGATAGCCACGGTTCTCAAGGCAAAAGCCTTGATGCGATGTCTATCTAGAACAGACAGGATCCTGACCTTCCAGATGACAAAGTTGGACGCCCCATCCAACCTATCCTGATCCCTTAATCCGTTCATGGCCATCACTGCTCTTCTTTTCAACTCCTCTGAATCTACTTCCCTCATGGAAGTTCTCTCTTCGACTCCCTTTGAGTCTCTACTTCCCTCATGGAAGTTCTCCGCTAGACTCCCTCAGAATCTCAGTTTCCCTCTTCTTGGAAATCCTTCCACCAACAGTCAAAACGCACCTCTTCGATCTCCTTTGCTCCTACAACACTGGTCTGGATTTCTTGGCTAGAAATTTGCCTAGGTAGCAACTCCCTTCTACCTTGGTTCTATCCCATTAAGTATTGTTCTGCCTTAATAGCAACAGCACCCCACCAGCTTCACACTCCACAATTTGCCCACAGCTTCCTATGCCCCAGCAACTAAAGAACTGAGCCTCTAGGCTCTGCACAATCCCGATAGTGGCTGAATCGCTCCACTAACCAATTGTGTCACTCCTACTTGGCAAAGCAGGATGGCGTGGCTCTTCGTGAGCCTCTTCTGCCTCTCACCGCTTCTATGTTGGCCCCTTCTCTAGCTCGAACTGATGACACAGGCCCTCTACATCGACCCTTCCCTACTGCTTTCTCCTTAGGAACAGCTTTTGTCACTCGGAATAGTTGTTTCTACTGCAAATTCTCTGATTCAAAAGGTGTCTTCAGCTCTCCTATGATCCACAATGCTCTGATACCATGTTGAAATTTCTAAGTCTAACCCGTTAGAAATTTTCCTGCACTATCTGGTTTAGTTCTCCTACTTGTTAATTATTGGACAAGTTATTTAACCATATAAATATTGAAATAAACACAATGCAGTCTCAACCATCTACAGATCAACAACTAAAAGAAATAGACAAACACACAACGCACACTGTTATTTTTGGACAGTCATCCCCGGAAAAACCCCAACTTGGGAAAATAGTGTAGCGGTTCTGAGGGTTTTATTATTATGCACATTTTCTAAGTACAACTAGGTGCCAAACTAGCTCACCCTACAGATCAAATAATCTGGCAGTAATACCCCTCTTTGGAAGCAGATATTCGGAAAGTCTACTCCACGAAACCCTCTCCAGCACTTCTCTGAGGCACTGCGTCAACCCTCCTGGCCTCTATGTCAACTTGAAACCCTCTGTGCCAACCTTCTGAGGCTCTACGCAGCCTTTCTGGCCCTATGCGTCACTTTTGTAGCCTCTAGGTGGCTTACGCTGGCCCTCTGTGCAGTCCTCGTTGGCCTCTGCATGGCTCCTTCTAGCTCTGCATCTACCTCTACGGTGGTCTACCAGCACTATCTCTGCCTCTCTCTGCTATGCACTCACTACCCCTCGCTGCAACTAATCCCTGGTTCAATTTCTCTTAGAAAACCCCACTCTAGGAAATCGAATTGACTGATCACTCTGGTGTATCTCCAACTGACCCTCAATCTTCCTCTTATAATTTTTCTATTGAGTTTTCAACAGTTGAGATTACATCTCTAATCAACAACTAAGATTAGATTTGGCTTGATCCATGTCATTTAGAACCTTCTAACCCAGTTTTATATTAACACCTATTAATATTTTTATTTTCCTAAGTTTAGACTTAGGAACCCATTAATTATTTTAATATCTCCTTCACCGGGTAGAATTTCCCCAAACCATTTCTAGGTCTTGGAGGTCTCATGTGCTTTAGCCTCTCCACCAATTTTCATGGCTAGAGCACATCTGATGCTACCCCAAATCAACAATACATCCCAATCCTTAGTAAACCCATTGAGGGTTGTCCTGACAAGCTCATCATCTTCAATCTTCTCACTGACACCAGCCAATTCTTCCTTGACATGTTTCACCCTGGTAAAGTAAGATACAATGGTTTCATCCTTGTTCTATTTCATTGTTAGAAGTTTCTCCTTGATAATCAACTTGATGTTCACACTAGAATCTTGATAGAGTTTACAGACTGCACCCCACATCTTCTTCCCTGTATCCTCTTCTGCTGAACAAGGTATGATGTGGTCCTTGACCCCATCCAAAATAATGCGCCTAGTTTTGACATCTTCCTTCGTGTATGTGAAGAGTTACACTGCATCTGTTGGAATTGCTACAACATTGGTTGCATATTCCCTGACACCATTCTCCTCCAAGATCAACGGGATTCTGGATTTCCATATGCCAAAGTTCGATGCTCCCTCTAATATGTCTTGATCCCATAAACCAACTAAAGCCATTTTTTTGAAACCCTCAGAAAATAAGAAACCCCAAATAAATCTAGAACAAATCGAACTTGCTTTTATAAACCACCAGTTTTCTCTCTTGTACCTTGCGTTGAACTTCTCAAATAAATTTTTGTGGCTCATATCCACTCTGATACCATGTTAAAAGTTCTATTGTAGTTAATCTGGTTAAAAACACAACTGCAAAATTCACCAATTAATAAATCACAGGAATTGAAAAAACAACACGCATAAAATAATCACTAATATTTTTAGACAAACTGTCCCTGGAAAAACCCCAATGTTGAGAAAACAAGTTCTGCAGATAGCGGTTTCATCATTCTTCAACAAATGTGTAATTGAAAATTACACAAATTGCTTGTCATAAACTAGCAAAGCACTAAATTACTTTCTTCATTTCAACTGCCCAAATGGAACCCCTGCAAATCAAATTGGCCTCCAATGGCCTATTTGCACTCCCTTCCAAAATTGCACTGCCCAACTGGAAATGCGTACTGCATTTTCCCACAACTCACAATGTGAAGCAAGCAGAAATGCTAGTATGCAAGATTTAATTGTGCGTAGATTGTGTGTTTAAATAAGTAATTGTATTATTGAATAAGACTGAATGGTGATTACAAACCTTCGTGGTGGTGTGCCTATATAGGCATTCACTAGTCACGAACGTGAATGGTCACATTGCTTGACATTGACCCTTCATAATTAATGGTCATTAATTAATTATTATTATTATTATTATTATTGTTATTATTATTATTATTATTATTTAATTAATACTTTTATGAATATTTTATTCAGAACATTGCCACCCCCTTCAGACACATTGTCCTCAAGGCATCATAAGCGAAACTCTCTCTTTAGTTGCACATCACCTATCTATTTTATACTTTGACATGTCGATGTTGATCTTCCCCCCTTTTTCTTTTTCTTTTTTAATATATTATTTTAATTTTATTGCTAACTTAAGTTTTATTATAACTAAGTATTATATTTTTCTCTTAATAGCTTTACATTATTATTCTTAACTTTATTTATTATGGCAACAAACTTGTCGCGTCTGCTTGTATTTGATTGTCCATAAACTTTCAAACTTCATCCTCTGCACTAGGGCTAATCTCCAACCCTACATTGTGTAAATCAAGTGGCCTCTCATAGTCCTCGTGCGACACAGCCCAGAGCTTCCTACCTCATTTCCTACCCTAGACTCTGCTACCAGGGTCCATGACATCTGCAATTTGGGGACATACTCGTTGTCCAGAAACTTTGAAACATCAGGCTATGCAGGCAGAGTATCTCCAACCCTGTGTCATGTAGATTTAGTGATATGGGCCAACCAAGTTTTGTGATCAAATCCCTTGCCCTGAACTTTCAAGAGCCAATCGATGCCTTTTTCTTTCTTGGATTCTCAAAATCATCATTATTGGCCTTCAATAATTCTCTCAATTCTTCTATCTCATCTTGTGTGGAATCCGAGAATTTGACCTCAGTTGTATGCATTATAATATTGATAGTGTCGGCCATATTCAAGTGCAACTTAGTGACTGAATCCCTTCTAAAGAGTTCTTCCCTGGTGCCATAGATTATGTAAGCTTTGGGACCCCAATCAGGTTTCAAGTGACACAATGGAAGCCCTATGGCAAGATTTAGAATCCCAAACTTAGGATGGGCATACTCCTTGAAGGGTAAAGCGCTAAAAATTCAGCACAATGTCTTGGTAGACGTTTTCCAAATAGATCTAAGGGAGGCCAATACTTCAACTTCAACAATAGGGGCCAACCATCAAGGGTGATTTCTTTCCTTTTGATAATATTCAAAAAGTTGGTGTATATTAATCTCAGTCCAGTTCCAATCCATGAAATCAATGATATTCACTATGTGTGTCTCCTCTGAAAACATGGCACTGGTATTCCTAAAAGTAGGCAACATGAGCATTGGCTCCCAACTCAGTCCTATAGTATCATCCAAAACATTTCTGACAACCACAGGCTCAACTCTTTTCCAGTGTTGCTGAAAATGTTCAAGAGTATCAACCTCAACATGTTGAACGGTTGGGTGATATACATAATTGTCACCGCCCTTCTTCCTATTAACTACTCTTCTTAAGCTTATCAGGAAGCTCAAAATTAGGCTTGAAGCACATAGAACATGGTTGTGAGTCTCTTAATGCCATTGGAAACTCACAATTCCTAGAAACTTCTTTGGCATTTTCTCTATGTTTGCAACCTAATTTCATCTAAGCGTGGTGCACTTTAATTCTAACAAATTCTTTGCACAACCAAGGGGACATGGGATTGACTAACCATCATTAACTTTAAAATCAAGTAATGATGCAGAATCAAATGAACTTCACATTTTAGAATCATCAACAAATTCTCTTTTATTGAATCACCTCCAGGCTGTGACCCATTCCTAAGCTCAAGACAACAAGAAAGACGAAGATCACACTTACAAGCTTCACATCTTCTGTGTAAACTTATTATGGATGTGTTGCAATTGTCACAGTAAGGATGCTCATATTCAAGGTCGATATCGGACTCTAGAATCTCCAGGTCTTCCATAAGATTTTTTTGAATTTCAGCCTCCACCTACAGTTCATTTATTTGCTCAAGATGAATCTTAGTGACCACAGAAAGGCCACTACAATTCACGCTCTGGCAAAACTAGGCCCTATCAACTGCACTCAATTTCTTCACTTTGACCTCTGGACTTTGCCTTCAACAAGCTTTGCCATTACAATTCCCCCTCTTTGGACATTTGGAATAGTAAATCGTCTGACCTTTGTCATTTCATTTACACTGATGGCACGTCAAACTCCCAGTTCTATTTGTTGGTGGCTTCATTTTATTCTCCTTGACCTGAATATGAATATGATCCTTTTTTACTTTGGGTTTTACTTCTCCATTGCTTTCCATAAGGATATTAACTATGGAAACATACTTTGAACTACATCTTATATACTTACTATAATCTGTATTTCCATTCTTCTCTTCATTGATGTGGGGTATTCTCAAATTATCAGTGTCAATTGTTGCATCATTATCTAAACTGCGTTCAACTTCCATCTTCTAAATATCCTTTCCCTAGTTAGAGCATTCTTCATCTTTAATATCATCTTCGTTTCCCTGACATTAAGATTAAGGTCAGCTTCTATTGTATGTGCTGAATTCTGTATTTCAAGATTTTTTATCAATTTAACAAGTATTTCCCTCATTTCCAATAATATTTCTCGAGTGGTTTTATGCTCATATGATATTGTTTGGGAATACGTTCCCATGATTTCGGAACTTAAGGTTAATGGACCGTGCAAGAGTTGACAGCCATAGGGTCGCACTGTTCTGATACCACTAAAGGAAGAAAAAATGTTAGTAAGTGAAATTTAATTGTGAATGTAAATAAGTAATTGTATTATTGAATAAGAACTAAATGGTGATTACAAACCTTCATGGTGGTGTGCCTGTATAGGCATTGACTAGCCACGAAGGTGAATGGTCACATTGCTTGACATTGACCCTTCATAATTAATGGTCATTAATTAATTATTATTATTATTATTATTATTGTTATTATTATTATTTAATATTTTTTAATTAATACTTTTAGGAATTTTTGTATTCATAAAACACTACTTCTGGAAATTCGTTCCTCCAAGATAAACTGCCTCTAGCAACTAGCACAAGCAATTTGCACTGCCTCTAGCAATTCGATATAGCAATTGACAATACAGATCAATCCTCCGACAACTCGCACTTGTAAACTAGCAACTCGCACTAGTTGATTCGGCCTCCCTCTGCAAAAATATTTCAACTATTGGAAACACTGAGAGGGGGTTGAATCAATATTTCATAAATTTCAACAATTTAAGCATCAAAACAATTAACCAATAACACCACATCAAAGGAACACAAGATATATATGAAAAATATATTTATATTACAAGGGAAGCTACAATTTCAGGTTTACCAGCTACAATTGGAAGGGCTGCAACCCCAATATATTTACCAACCACACTGGAAGGAGGAAACAACCCCCTGAAGGAAGCTACAACTTCCTTCCCTAGCACCAACCACCCACCCTATAGAATAAAAGATAAAATAAAAACTTACTGGGCTCTCATACCAGGGACATTAACCCAATTACAACATTCAATCACTACTATCTCTCCTAGAACAAGTTCAATTTCAAATATGCTCCAATAAGTATGTCCCCGCAATTCTCACATTCAATGCAACTACAAGTGCCCTTGCATTGACCTTTAATTTTGTCTCGACTTTTTCAATAAGAGTTGTTTCAAATTTGTTACAAATCTGCAACAAGAGCTAGTTCCACAAGACATAGGGATAGGTCAACAAGAGCTTCTCCAAATCTGCTACAAGAACAAGTAACAAAGATTGCTCCAAAACACGTACAAGACAACCACCAAATATCTGCTTCAGATTGCTCCAAACTTCTACAAGAATACCTTCAAGATCTGCTCCAAACTTCTAAAAGAATAATTCAATATCTAAGCCAAACTTCTACAAGAATAACTTCAAGATATGCTCCAAATTTCTACAATAATAACTTCAATATCTGCTCCAAACTTCTGCAAGAATGATGCCAAAAAGAACTTCAAAAATTGTGCCAAAATGCTTTAAAAAAGTGCCAAAGTCCTTCCATAGATAGCCTCCCCAATCCAACCTATCCTCACTTCTAGTTCATGAGATATGAACCCCATAAACACTTATTTTCTTCGCTTGTTTCAACATATCCGAATTTTCCTTGAGAAAATTGCTAAAATGCCTCCTCCTCACACCTATATATATTGCATTCGAGGTCTAAACTGAACTGACTTGTCCACTAGCCGAGAAAACTTGTCCATTGGTTGGATTGTCTTGTGCAACTGGCAGAATGTATAATGAATATTCAAAAAATCATATCTCCTCAACCGTGAGGAGTTAAAGGGAGTTCCATATACTGTTGGAAAGGTCTCTGAATAAGTTTTCCAACCATGTATTTTATACTTCCATCTGAACAAGGTAAATGGACTATTCATTCAAACATAAGGTATCCAAATAGAGCATCAAAATTCCAAAAATTATTTTTATTCAACCGTGAGGGGTTAGAGGGAGTGCCATATACCATTGGAAATATCTTTATGAGGGCCATGTGATGATATAGTTCTTCCTTGAATTTGCTTCAGCTTTGACCACCTTTTCCTTGATTTTATTTTGACTTTCAATTTTACATTTGAGGGCTTAAACTCTTTTTCTCTTTAGGGCTTCTTGAACTATTATCACATGTTTTGATCATCCCAAAGCAAGGGCATCATCCCTAAGATTAGAGCTTTGAATGAATGACAACATTAGTCAACAATGACCCATTCACCCTTTGACATCAATGACAACTTTCATCTAACAATCTACAGCCTTTGTCGTTAATGTCAACACTAATGCTCCCCTTGTCGCCATGCTTCACTTTCTTCGTCTTCATGCGACACTTCCTTTTCTCTCCCCCTTTGACATCAATGGAAAAGGATGACTTATGTCTTTGGGGCTACGAACCCTGAACATATGGCAATTAACAAGACTTTCGTCTTCTTATCCTTCCCTTCTTTGTTGTCTTTATGATTCCTTCGCTTAAGTTGCAACTTTCTTCCCCTCTGCTTGGTCTAGAACATATATGTTGTTTAGTCTTTTCATGGTCGTTGCAACCAATCTTCTTGAGTCTTCTTCTCTAATTTTGCACATTTGAGAGTCAAACAAGAGATTATACCCTTGATCACACATCTTTCTAACAATGAGAAGATTGTGCTTCAAATCCTTAACTAGCAAAACATTTTGTGCCTTCATATGTTCACTTCCAAGGCTTGCTACACCTTTTGCAAGTATCTTGACAAAAGAGATATCTCCAATCACAACACAGCCACTATTTTCTTTTAGGATAACAAAATTGTTTTGATCTCGAGTCACGTGTCAAGCATCCACTATCTATGCACAATTCATCTTCTTTATCTTCCACAATCAATGCTAGATTATAATTTTCCTTCTTTTTCTCTTCTCCCATGTCATAGTTGGCTTCTATGTCTGCATGATTGCAGCATTCTCTTTCACAAGCCTGCAATCTTGTGCCTTGTGACCAAGATTATTGCACATGTAGCATACAATGTTTTCATCCATTGGTGGTTCAGATGGATTGTTGTTTCCATGGACATTTCTAGGTCTAAATCCATAATCATTCTTGTTCCTTGCATAATTGTATCTTAGATTGATTTTACAATGAATTGCTTTCTCCCCAAAATTTCTGCAAGAATAGCAATAACCACGAAAGATATTTTCATACGAAGGAGAGTAGCTTAAAAATGACTTTAATTAGTAATTTACTTAAAAAGGGAAAATATTAATTAAGGGGAAAGGGCTAAAAGTGACTTAAACAAATTAAACAGTCACTTAAGACAAAGTCAAGGAAGAGCTTCTAGAATAATAACAAAATAATAAAATAAAAATACTTCTAGAAGTTTGGAGATCTATATATGGAGTCTTTAAAAGGAGGAGGAGATAATTTGGGACATCTTGGTTTTGAGTATTTATCTCTAGTGTGGATTGGAGAATTCAGCTCTCTAGCTTAGTAGCCCTAGGATGAAAACCGTTGGGTTATTTCAGTGAGAGTGGGGGAGAACCCATCTCTCCCTTTGGTGAATTCAAGCAGAATTCGTAGGTGCAATCATCAAATCAATTTATTTGGAGGTTAGCTGCAACACTATTGTAGATCATTTTGAGGCCATCACCTCAACCATTTCTAGTTTCTTGTATCAGCATATTTATATTAATAAAATAAGGTTGAGATTCTTTGCATGTTTATCCTGTTTAATTTTTAGTTGCAGATTATATTTTCAGTTTTGTCATTAATTTTGTGGCTTAATTTGTGTATATTGTTTATGGAGTTGATGGCTAAATTTTCTGAAGAAATTTCCTGCTAAATTTATATTTGGAACATTACATTCTTTCTCTTGTAATCTATTCGCATGTTTTGGAATTCTTCAGGTTATCATCTTTGATGATACAAGACGATAGGATCCTCTAAGTGATGAATAAAATTGTCGAATTGACAAGGGACCTAACCATCCTAAATCAATCTTTTGTGGAAGCTTGCGATTACTAGAAACTTGAGATGACTTGTTATCACAAGACTAGATGATGGTGACATCGACATTCTTTGGAATATATGTCACTTATTTTTGGTCTAAGTGTTATGGATTTGCAGCTTGGTTGAGATGTTTACTTTTATGATTTGGGTATTGATAAGGAGTTCTTGTGATCTGATTTCCCCTTATCTTGTTTGTGGTGATTTCATAATTTACTTGAAGTATTTGATTTCCTTCACATAATAATATCGCTTGATTAAACATTGGATTTTCATTTGAAATTTTTGTCGTTGGAATTGCAACATCTAAATATGTTTTTACTTCAATTGATCTGACATCTTCTTGAGTTGTGATATTCAATGGATTGGTATTCATTCATTTTTCTTCAACTTGGACTGTTCCATCTGAAGACTTCAACATTTCTTTTGGGATAAGTTCTTCTGATTTATTTTTTAATCATTTTTTATCATTTCTAAGTTTATTAATTTGAGTCAGTAATTTCTTGTAGTGGTCCTTGACGGGAGTAACTTTTTCGTTTTTGTCTATAATAATCTTTTCAAATTCCTTCTACATATTTGGCATTGACTTCCAGTCTTCTTGAAAAATTAATTTTGAGATATCTTTTACGTATTCTCGTGTTACTAAATCTGGCTTCAATGTAACATCCTGTAGTGTTATTTTTTTATTTTTATATGAAAATGTCAAAAACTTTTTCGTATTCATGATGAAGGACCCTAAAAACCCAAAATATGTCAACCTGGTCACTCCATAGGGATTGAATACAGAATTGCGATATAAATGTATAATCCCCAATCTTTAATTGTAAGTCAATTATGTCATATTTTTTTTGTCCCAGAGGTCTAATTATTTTATTAGATTTGACTTAGGAATCACCAATTGTTTAGCAAATTCTAGGCTAATATAATTGTTAGTTTCAGTAGGAGTGATAGAAAATAGTAATATCTTTCCCTAGAAGTGTTCCCTTAATTCTAAATAGCATTGAAGCATAGTTAAATGAAATTCTTGAAAATCTCCCTTCATTTCCAACATAGACTCTATTCCTTTCTCATCAATGATTGATTCCATTTTGCTTTGTCAAGATGAACTTAGGGTTTTAAAGGTAATCTTTTTTTTTAATATTTTATTTTCTACCTGATACCACTCAACTAGCAGGGGTCCTAGGAGGGGATCCTATAGAGAAACTACTAGGTCAAGCAGCAACAATGGAGCAATAACCCACTATCACCTCAATTAAGGCTCCCTGCTCTTTTTGGACTATAATAAGGATACACGATGGGAGGAGACCCAATATAATAAGGATCACTATAATGAATATATCAATGATAGGATGAAAGGTGATCCCAAAAGCCTATTCACTATGTGGCTTGCTTGCTTGGGAAGCAAGGTGAAAGGCTCTCTAGGACAAGGACGATTTTAGGGGCTAGGGTTTGAAGGTATGACTTGCAAAGGAGATTCCTAAACCTGGAAATCCTTGTGGAAACTTGGTTTCTAAATGGTCTTTGAATGATTAGCTTTGATAAGAAGCGAAACCACACAGGACCAAGCAGACCCAAAATTAGGTCAAGGGTATGTAGTTGACCTCCCAATAAGGGGCTTGACCTAATTAGGGAGGAGAAGAGGATCAAAGGACAAATTTTTTTTGAGGTTTAAATTCAATGATCCTAATGAGGACACTAGCCAAGGGGAAACTAGGGCAAAAAGAAGGTTCCACTCTCGGATTTGCTTCAAACCTAGAGGGTCTTTAGAGAAAACCTTGACGCAGTTGTGGACCAAAAATCAAAGTGTTTGGATGGCTAGATTATGAGATAATTGATTCCCTAGGTGACCTATGTAGGCTAGGTCTCAAAAAAGAGGGAGGTGAGAAGAATAAGCATTGAAAGTGATCACCTGTGCAGGATTAGTGCCTTGTCCTTTGGGAGAGGTGGAGTCAAGGAGAATTTATGGTTTGGAAAGAATTCACCCAATCAAGGAGGCCTTAAAACAATTTTGCATGGCATTAGGGCATGAGAGCAGCTACCTCAAGGACTTTATACTTCGATTTGCAAGAATTGATGACTTATCGATATGTATTTATCACAAATTACCTCTAGGAACATTCACCCATTCATACGTGGCCCATGACATGATGCAATGCTATAAAAGATCATAATTTCCACTAATTCGTATAGAAAGTAGTAAATTTCAGAGTCATATAGAAAAAATCCCAGCAACATTCATGTGACAAAGTAAATAACAAGAATAAGCATGATAAGAGCACTTACATGTACAAAAGAGTATATCCAAGTATCAAATTATGCCAAAATGAAACTCCATGACAAGAGAGAGATATCCAAACCAATGTTGCACGAAGCGGAAGCGTTTTTTGGAA
>APFE030729977.1:406157-425979 GCA_000404065.3 Pinus taeda
TTTGCCTTCATTCGTCACCCTAACCCAAGGTGGACCCACCCCCAACAAGCAAACTCACCTAAAATTAAAAAAAAAAAATTGAAAAAAAAACGATTTTCTAAACGCTTTTTTGGAAGCGTACGCCTCCTCCGAAGCGCCACACTTCCGACGCCCGAAGCGTCGTATGAAGCGCGCTTCGGCGCTTCCGTACAGCACTTCCAAATTTCCAGGAAGCGTCTAAAAATGCCGAAGCGGCGCTTCCGAATTCTGGCCAAGCTTCCTAGGCGCTTCCAAATTCTGGCCAAGCTTCCTAGGCGCTTCCGTACGGGACGCGCTTCGGGGCTTGGAACAAGGGGGGGGGGGGGGGGGGGGGCGCTTCGTTGCAACTATGATCCAAACATCAAAATTCGTCCATAACATCCAAACTCATCCTTCTAAAGCAATAGTGAAAATCTCACAAGAGCAAATAACCCAATCCAAGTGATGATGATCAAAATGAATCATCTCAAATCTATTTATACACTCTAATGAATTTGATTTAGCTAAATTGGCCTAATTGGGCCCCTAAAATAAAATAATGTGCATAATAACAATACTTTTGGTGACAAACACACCAAATAGCTTAATAATACATGAATAAGCCTCTCAAGAGGGCCAAATGATCAAGCTATTTTATGAATAATACTGAAGTAAATTACTTCTACAGCTTACACCAATTTAATTTGATTACATGAAACAAGACACTGAGAAAAGAACAAGATACATAGGACACCATTATTTTTGGATAAAATAGTCCTCGAAAAAACCCAATGCGGGAAAACTGGTGGAACAGCTCTTAAGGTTTTATATTATTAAGCAGTAGTTTTGAATAAAATGTTGCCTGCCCTCCTAGCAATCCAGTTACAAAGAAAAATATAATGGCGGAAAACTGAGTGAGATTACCTCACTTCACTTGGCAGTTTCCCATTGATCCGGCAACAATTAGCCAGTTATCTCTGTGTTGGCCCTATGTCAGCCTCAAAGGCACTACGTCAGCCCTGCATTGTCTCTTCTGCTTCCTGGAGTTTCTGCTTCAACCTTCCCCAATTGTTCCAGCAACTCCCCGACAAAATTCTGGATTTTTGCGTGAAGGCAGCTTCTCCTCTACGCTGGCTCTCCCTAGTTCAGCGTCAAGCCTGCGAGGCCCCAAACTGGCCCAACGTCATTCCCTCTAGGTGTTGCGCTGCCTCCACTAGTGGCTCTCCACCACTTTGCCCAGTTTTCCCGAACTATCCATGCCCCTCTACTGCATAATGATCACTTAGTTCGAATTTCTCACCTTCCTAGCCCCAAAAATTTCGAACTCTAAATTAATTCGTTCTCTCGGTGTATTCTTGAATGAACCCCAAGCCTCCTTCTTATACTTTTCTCATTGAGACTTCAACAGCCGAGATTAAGTCTCTAATCAACAGCTAAGATTAAAAACTTGACTTGATCCACATTCTAGAACATTCTCACCCATATTTTGATTAATACCCATTAATACTTTAATTTTCCTAAGTTTAGGCATAGGAACCCCATTAAAAATAATAATTATTTTAATAAAATACAATCTGGGTGGAATTTCACCAAATGGTTTCTAGGTTCTTTAGAACTCATGTGCCTTAGCCTCTTCACCAATTTTCATGGCTAGAGCACATCTTGATGCTACCAAAAACTAACACTCCCTCTTAGCGAAGAATGTGCTCTAGCAACAATGTCCAACTGCATGTTGCTCTGTCTCAAAACCATCTCCTTTCCGCATTGTTGTTGCCATCAACACTATGCTACTGCTACTACTGTACTATTGCCCATGACATTTCCACTATTGCATCTGTTCTACAATGCCCTCTCAAATGTTGCATATGTTATGCTACTAGCACTGTCAGTGCTAACATTGTGTTCGTACTGCAACTCAGTGATTGAGAGAAGCAACTGAAAACACCCAAAATTATTGAACTAATTGTGTTCAGCATAATACCATGTGAATGTTGGAATCTAATTGTTACTGGTCTCTGACCTTCTAAATCTTCCGTGTTGCTGCTGACTTCTGCACTGTGCCATCTGCACTACTGCCAACCTTGCTCTATGTTGATCAGTCTCTGGTCTCAGGCTATTGCATCTGTCTCTCCAACCAACCCATTGCATCATCTGACATTAAGTCCAACTCGCTACTGTTGAATCTTGGGCTCCCGTAGAAAGGACTTGATCCAAGAAGTGGGTTCCTCAAGGATCATGCCCACATGTAGTCCTCCCAACTACAATTCTATATTTCCACATTTCCCTCCTGGAGATGCGTGGGCACTCATGGGAAACTCATCTTCGTCAATTTTTGCTGGAGAAGCCTTAGGATCATGTTTCTCATCCTTATCCTTTTGCTTCAAAGGACACTTGGATGCAAAGTGGCCCATCTCGCCACATCTAAAACATTTCACCTTTGAAATGTCCTTCTTTCACTTCTGCTTCTGTTGTCCCCTTGATGCTAGAGTTGCATTATCCTCCTCCTCCTTGGTCCTCGTGCCACTCCCACTACTGCCATTTATTTTGACCTTAACCAGATCCCTCATTAATTCTTCCTGTTGAAGGGTTGCCCACATCTCCTCCGATGAAGGTAGTCTTTCCCTACCCAATATACTTTGGACGAAGACTTTCCATTCATCTAAGACTATGTTCAGGGTCGTGCTTACCATCATGGTAGATTGAGTAGACACCACTGCAACAAGTTGGTCTCTGGTGTCCTAAAGACGTTGAAGATAGGAGTTAACTCCTTCTCCCTTTTGCATCAAAGTCCGTTGCAACTTTTGTTCTAAGTACATCTTTTGTCGTTCGGAAGCACCTTCATATAGTGAAGACAAAGCTTCCCACATTTCTCGGGTTGTATCTTTTCCCTGCAAGTGTGAGACCACATGATCTCGAACTCCATTGAGTATGAACCTCTTCACCTTTCCCTGCTTAGCCTTGTACTTCTTCTTTTGATCATTGTCTGCGGGAACAGCCACAACACTCTTGACGTAATCTTCAAGATCGTACTCCTCCAAAACAGCTAAGATTCTGGTCTTCGATATTACATAGTTGGAAGCTCCATCCAACCTGTCCTGATCTTTGAGCCCAAGTGATGCCATCTCACCCAAGCTGTCGAATTGACTCCTCTAGTCACTGTGCAACACTAGTCTACTGCCCGGCAAGTAAAAGTTTCTAACTTTTGGTGTGAAAAGTCCTCTGAGGAGAAGATTCCCCTTCTATGTGTCTTCACTCTTTTCCGACGTATTTCTGCCCTAGCAAAAACTATGCCCTTCAAGCACTACGGTGAGGCTCTGCGTCACACTACCTCTGCAATCTCACGAACCAGAAATCGTACCTCTTTTTCGACTCTCTCAAAGAGAGATTTCCTTCGAATCTTTGCTTTCCCAACAAGGACTATGCAATCCCTTCAAGGGGATTTGAATTGCTGCCAAATGCAGCTATTGGCTTCTCTGCACAGCGTTGGATTTGCTCTTCCTGTTTCAAAATAAACCTGGCTCTGATACCATGTGAAAATTACTATACTCAAGGATCCCTTACTACAACAAAACTGAATTTACTTCTCCAACTTGATTTTAATATACATTATCAAGTTATTTTCTGAATAATACTGAAGTAAATTACTTCTACAGCCTACACCTATTTAATTTGATTACATGAAACAAGAAACTGAACAAAGAGAAAGATACACAGGACACTGCTATTTTTGGACAAAATAGTCCTCGGAAAAACCCATTGCGAGAAAACCGATGCAGCAGCTCTTACAGTTTTATATTATTAAGGAGTTCTTTTAAATACAATGTTGGATGTCCCACTGGCAATCCAGTTACACAGAAAAATATAATGGCAGAAAACTGAGTGATATTACCTCACTTCACCCAGCAGTTTCCCGTTGATCTGGCAGCAAAACTGGCTAACCCAGGCTATCTTTGCGTTGGCCTTGCGTCCCCTCAAAGGCTTTGTGTCAGCCCTGCGCTGTCTCTTATGCCTCCTGGAGCTTCTATGTCAACCTTCCCTGACTATTCCAACAACTCCCCGACAAAATTCTGGATTTCTACGTGAGGATAGCTTCTCTACGCTGGCTCTCCTTGGTTCAACGTCAAGCCTGTGTGGGCCCAGACTGGCCCAACGTCAATCCCTCTAGTTGTTGTGATGCCTCCACTAGTGGCTTTCTGCCTCTCTGCCTAGTGTTCCTAAACTATCCCTTCCCCTCTGTTGTAGAATGATCACTTAGTTTGAATTTCTCAACTTCCTAGCCCCAGAAATTTCGAACTCTAGATCAATTCGTTCTCTCGGTGTGTTCCTGAATAAATCCCAAGCCTCCTTATACCTTTCTCGTCGAGACTTCAACGATCGAAATTAAGTCTCTAATCAACGGCTAAGATTAAAAACATGACTTGATCCACTTTCTAGAACATTCTCACCCATATTTTGATTAATACCCATTAATAATTTAATTTTCCTAAGTTTAGACTTAGGAACACCATTAAAAATATTATTTATTTTAATAAAATACAATCTGGGTGGAATTTCACCAAACGGTTTTTGAGTTCTTTAGAACTCATGTGCCTTAGCTTCTTCACCAATTTTCATGGCTTGAGAACATCTGATGCTACCAAAATCTAACACCTTTGATGAGGCCTAATGAAGTCCAAGGGGTGCCATGATGTAGAAATGGACTCCCAACATAGTGGACAAGGGGTTGGCCCCTTGCTTTCCAAGCAATAACATATGGTGCTCCCAAGTGGTTGTGGGGGCATAAGGACAACCTCATGGGTCTCCAAGTGGATTGATAATGCATGTAGACCATCCATAAGGGCTAGCATGGTGATGTAAGTCCTTCCTTTGCAGTTGGAGACATCCTCTAGACCCTAAAACATTTGTCAAGTATATGGTGCAAGTGTGGGACTGGTTGGGCATGGTGAACCAGGTGCATCATCCTCATTGAAAAAGGTGGAACGCGAGCAATCAATGATCTGTGTTAGGGATCCATGAATTAATATTTACTACTGTAGAGGTTAATGGCTCTCAACGCTCACCCTACAAGTGCCAAGGTGGCCCTTTGGAGAGCTAGGACCCTGGATAGGGAGACCAAGCCCCAAATGAAGACCCACTTGCAATCCCGCATAAGATCTAATGCGTCCCCTTACCCTCCAATACAACAAGTTATTAGAATACTCAAGTAATATAGCTTACAAGTCATAGGATCAATGGGGATCTTCATGGTGGCATGCCCTCCCATTGTGGGCTTTGGCATGTACTAGTGTCTCCAAGCTCAATAGAGGGTTAACCAAGGACCCTATTAGGTGGCTTCAAGTTCAACCTTTAAAGGGAGTGATATGTCCATGGTACATCCTTTAAGTGGTAGCTGGAAAATGATATGATAATGGAATGAAGTGGGGATTAGGGGAATCATCCAGACCACATGTCAAGGTTCATGGGTAGCTATAACAAGGGAAGCCCACAACCGGGTATGTGAATGTAGGAGGGAACAAATCGTGGTACATGAGTTACCCCGGCATTTATTTTTCCACCCTTCTTCACATGCCTTTTGCCTTTTATTGATTTTTCTTCATAACTGCTTAGGGCTCCAGGGGAAGAGAGCATGATGTATAATATGTAGCAGTGGATACCCCCTTAAGGTGGGGCGGTTCATCACCCACCAAGTACTAGGATACTCATGGGTTCCTTAATGATAGAAGGGTCCCATTTAGGGCCCATAGGAACTAGGGTGATGGCCATGGATAAGGGGTAGAGCTCATGTTGGGCTTTTGCCCAGGCATTAAATTTGTATGTCCCAACCATCTTTTGCATTTTGTGGTACATTTCCTATTAGCAACGGCCAAATTATGCTTTTTCTTTTCTTTTTAGCTGCATCAACCTCTGGGGCATCATTCCAAGCCCGACCCAAGGTGTGGACAAGGGAGGGGGAGGCTAACCCCATGTGAACCCAATGGAAACATGTGGACCAGGATGGGAAAATAGATTAATGGGGGCTAAAAAGAGTGGAATGAGAGTGATGTAGGTGGTATCGGGAAGCGGGACCACACAACCAAAATCAGGATTTCCCATGTAGTGTCAACCCAAAAGCCAAATGGTTAGTAAAGGAGATCCCACAAGACTAGGATACAAGGGTAACCACGAAATTGGGCAGTGGAGACAAAAATACAACCCTAACCCACTCTTTCTGTCGAATCCACTCACCAATTCATGCCCAAAAGTGCCCATGACAAGTAAGGAAAATTACTCAACTATACCAATGAAAAGCCATACCTTTAGGGTCAGAAGGCCCACCTTCAAACATGCATTCATAATAGATGGGCAAGGGATTGCATGGTTGGCTCAGGTGGTGGAGAAAATGGCACATCGAGCTATCTGGGCACTACAAGGGGCAGCTGACTACCAACTGAGGGCCATCTAGGAGAAAACTTTCTCCTATGCATACCACCCACAGTTGTTTGGTAATAATACCTATAATATTTTTTGAAAAGTTAATTGACTGTCTTTATAACCTTTTAAATATTAGTTGCAACCTTAATATAATCCTTTGAGTATTGCTACTTTAAGAAGGCCTTCCCTTCATAGCATATAATAAAGGTTTTTATTTTTTCCTTTAAGACTTTCAACTATATATATATATATATATAACTTATTTTGTTAAATGAATGTGTATGATTCGACGGGTCATAATTCTTGAATTTGCCCCACGAGCATACTTTTTTTTTGTCTTTCTTTTTCTTTTTCTTTCTCCTTTTTTATTGTTTGATCTAAGGGGTTAAACTTGAGTGGCGTAGAATGCATTCAAGAGTCCATATGACTATGTTGGAAGTGATTAGGTACGGTGAAAATTGTATTGCTCCACATGGCTTGATGGAAAATGGAGGTTGTAGGCGGCCCCAGAGAACAGGGAGCAGCACCAATAGGAGTGGCAATTGGAGGAAGTTAGATGAAACTGTGTACAACTTGTAGCGAGATTAATGTCCATCAGATAAAATTTGGCAGTGCTTGTTGTATAAACTAAGACTTTGTTGTGTAACTAAGATGATAATTTGGATTGGATGAGTTGGCAATGTAGCGACTAGCGATGCCGGTTGATGTGCAAAGGCGACTTAATTGCGAGGGGTGGCGGCTGCAGGTAAGGTGTCAGCAAATGCCTTTTATGCTTTTTTGTTTTTTTTTAACTGTGTTTTTTATCTTTTTTTATTTTATTTGTTCCTTTCAAATATATATATATATATATATATATATATATTTTGCCTATATGATATTTTTTTCCTCATTTATATATTTTTTAATTTATAATTTTTAAATCCATTTTTTTCCCTTCTTATAACACTTTTCTTTCTTTCTTTCTTCTCTTTTAATTTAATAGTTTTTTTAATCTCCTTTTATTTTTTTTTTATTTTTTTATTTTTTATTATTATTACTTTTTAAATGGTAAGCCTAATTGCGGAATGGGAGAAACTCCAAATTGTGTAGTTAAACGCTTCGAGTCACAACAGCAAAGAAGTTGATGAGAGTGATGCCAAAGGTCAAATCAAACTACTCTTGCAGTTGTTGAGCAGCTAGAGGGTCAAGCAGCTCTGATACCAAATGTAATGAACATAATTTCCGCATATTGGTTAGGTAGTCCAGACTAATTGGAATACGAAGACATCCAATGAGGATATATATATATATATATATATATATATATATATATATATATATATTATATATATATATATATATATATATATATATTATATACTCTGAATAGTGATTAAAAAAATTGACCCAAGATATATGATGATTACAAATAGGGCAGTTTATATACCTAGGCAGTGCCCCTTCATGAAACATTCATGTCCTTAGAGACTGCCCCTTCAGTTATCTAAATTAATCGTTATTATGATGATTATTATTTATTATATTTATATTATTTTTATATAAATTATATTCATAACATCCAGGTGGAGAAGGTTCTCCCAAAAGTACCTCCTTGGCTAAGAGAAAGTTGATTTTTGTACCGTGGGTAGGTACTTCTGCACAAGCCTTGTGTCTAGGCGTGCAGCAATTGCCCACATTCTCCTTAGAACACTTTCTCATGTGTGAGAAAGTTGCTAATGTAACTTAACCTAACTTAGGGAAAAGCACATACTAGCATGTTGGCTTACTAGTCTAAAAGAAGCTTAGGAAAAGCAAAGTAGTTTACTTTACTAAGTTCTGATCTTAGCCATTGATCTCAAATGAGACGAGATCTAATTTTAGTTGTTATGCACTTTGAGATTAGGGTTAGGGTTAGGGATTTAGCTCAATGTAAATTTATGAAAGCAAGGCTGAGGAGAGGAGAAAGACACACTACAAACAGCACAATATTGAGAGCAACATCTCAGTGAGCACAGTGTTGGGTCCAAGGCAATGCGAAGAGGTTGGAGATCTAAATCTGCAGGAGAGATCAAGCACTGATCTGGGGCAAATATGCTAGATCAAACCCAAGTTATTTTATTTTATATTTTCTCAAGTGGACCATTATCCCAAGATGGGAGCCCACATAAGTTTGAATTTATTTAATGAAAAACTTGTTGGGCAGAAATTTATTTGTGTCATTGTGATTAAGATTGTTATATTTGCTTCTACTGAATTTGTTAGAAACCTAGTTGTGTTTATTCAATAGATCACTTGTCTGCTAGAAAGTAAAGAGCGGATGCTAACGTTGTAGGAAATCTAACATAAAAATGATAATTATGGAGAACATATTGAAAATGCATTAACTATAATTCTAGAAGCAATTAAAACCTCCCCTTATTTTATTGTCAATTCCACTTCACCAATTCACCCTTTTAATGCTACCACACCATGCTCAATCAAGAAACCATACACCTTGATTTACTTTGAAGATGAGTATGGAAATACCTACATAGTCCATCTTTCCTAGCTCATTCCTATTTCAACCTCCTTGTCCTTTGAAACAAAGAACAACAAACATGACCCACTTTTGAATGCCATGTAGGATGTTGACTTAGACTCTTAACCTCATACTATCAAGTTGTTGCCACACAATCTAGCAGGGCCCTAGGAGGGGAACCTATAGAACAACTACTAGACCAAGTAACAACAATGGGACAAAGACCCATTATCACCTCAGTTAGTGTCCCCTTCTCTTTACAGACTTTCACCGATAGGAGGAGTCCCGGTAGGATAGTAATCACTTGAAAAAGGAAGGATCAATAATCTATTTGTAGTGATTCGACTAAGCCCATTCAAGGAGAGACTCAATTAAGGTTTGGTGAAAGAAAAGCTCTCCAAGAGAGACCAAGGATGAAAATCAAGACCTAGGGCTTGAGGTATTCAATGATGATAGGTATGCCTAGGATCAAGATCCCCAATATGAGATAGGACCTCTCAAGAAGCTTTGCAAGATGATTTATCACTTCAAATGGGCTTTCTCTATCCTTGAGAGACCTAGTTAGGGCTTACACTAGACCTAGGGTTTTAGGATATTCATGGGAAGAAATCCCTTCAAAGTGTTCACTAGGTCAAGGTAAGACAGAAGGTCTCTTAGGGTAATACTATGTTGATATGACCCTCAAGAAAGCCACCTTATCCAAGAAAAACTAACTACGTTCTCTCCATAAGGCTCTGCTAGATTGTGTGCCATCACAACCTAAGCTAATTGCCCCATGAATTGTTGGTTTGATTAAGAATGTAAATCTATGGATCAATATCTTTGTTTTGTTCTTATCCATGACCCTTCCTCTAGCCCATCCACCAGAAAAGAATATCATGTCCTTTGATGTAAGAAACATAGGTTTCTTCCTTCAAGGAGATGTCAGCTGCTCTCATCTCTTCAACATACATTCCTTCCCAAGAAAACTCCCCTTCCTTCTAAAGTTGACCACCAGTGTTGTGTTCCACACGATACATCCCTTTATGACTTACTAACTCACAAGTTTTTGGTTCACACAAACCCATTGACAATGAGAGCTTCCAAGACAAATTCCTCAAGCATGGTATGGATTATCCTACACCCTTGATCTCTTCTATAAAGTAGTTCGTTTCAGATTTTCCTCATCATGGTCACAACACAGCATCCACCCGATTTTTAGATTGATCGACAATTCAAAGGAAAAAATTACAAGACCAACATGATTGGTCATAAATGCAAACCGTATGCCACTATGCAGACCAAAACATCAATCTATTTTTGGAGGAACAATCTAAAGGTTGTAGGCTAAGTGAGGTTTTGACATACCTCTTAAATGATTATTCACACAATCACACACTAGAGTCTAGGATATTATTTTGAAGGTTAGGCAATGGTATCTTGTTGTTTAGTTTACTTTCAAAATGATTTTCACTTAGTTCCAGAGGCATACATATTCCATAGAGTGTGAAACACCAGGTTACCTAGTCATCTCACTATACTTGTCTTGTGGCTTTAAGAGATAGTTATAAGATGACTCCACACAAGAGTCAGGACTAGGATTTTTTGACTTCATTATAAGCACCATTAGGACTAAACAAGGTTGCTTCTTTGCTTCGACATTGTTTGGGATCTACATTGGTAACTCAGCTAACGGTCACATCCTACACAATGTATTGATTTCTATGCCACTCATTGCAAATGATATGGTCTTATTGGCCTCCTCCCCTAAAGGCCTTCAAAGCTGGTTGAACATTCTCACTGGATTCTACGATTTTTGAAGCAAGTGGTAGTCAACCTTAGTAAAACAAAGGTCATGCTCCCTACAATCTTTAAGAAATACCCTAAGAATTTTCACATCCTTTTTACAAGGGGTAAGTCATATTAATCTCCACTTTTCCACCTATCATTGTCTATCCTAATTGCATTCAACACCATTGGATACAAGACCTCAAGGTTCTTGATCAATATAAAGTTCCACAACCCGCAAACTGAAATGAACCCTTACATCAAACAGTCAAAGATGGCTTGCTAGTTGTGCCATGTCCGTGACAGTTCCATTGAAGAGCAATTTATTTTCATATATGCCATATACTATGAGATACAAATGAGTTTCCACTACATGCTTTAAGAATTTGTGAGTTACTTAGTGATTTTCTTTTACTTTCTAGTCTCATTGAACTTTTTCCTTGGTCATTTTTGGACCTCAATATAAATATCTTATCTTATTTCCCACACTTCTCCATTATGTAGAGCATTTCATCCTTGGTATCTTCCTTGTAACTTGAGAGTCTATCTCACAGTTTAATTCTATAGCTGTGGAAGGTCTTCTGGCTTAGTGTCATAACCAGGAATATCTTGTTTTGTCTCTTTAGGAGCTTACATGTGACATGCAAGGCATGCATAAGGGTTGCATGAGACATGCAAGCCATGCATCAAGGTTGCATGAGACATGAGAAATGCATGACATGCAAGCTATTTATAACTCCTTTATTATGTTTAGGAAAAAGAAGGCCTAACAAAAGTAAGTTACATAAGTGACTTATCTTTAGTAACTCAACAATTTAATCCTAGTCGTCGATCTAGACCTTAATGAAGTTGTAAATTGAACCTAAGGGATGAGGCTAAGATACACAATCATTGTTGAGTGCTTGAGCAAGTGATTTGCCAAGTGAGAAGGCTCAACATGACCAAGGATATTTCGAAGGATGCTAAGGAGTTTTCAAGAGAAAATCCCAAGGATAAATTTCTCATGCAGCAAGGAGTTTCTAAAGCCAAATTTCTTAGTAAGAGGCTGAGTTTCAGGTCTTCTTATCAGCTATTATTTCAGATCTATTTCTCTGTGGGTCCGATCCATATTTTCTGAGTTAATAAAATTTTCAGAAGGATTTTCTAGATGAATTTTTCCATTGTACCAGTTATTGATTTCTCAATTATTTCTGCTGCAAATTTACCGGTTAATTATCAGCATATTTATTTTTCAACAATCATGAAATTTATTTGGTAAAATATTTTTCTGGGTATTGTTAATTTGTTGAGTGAAATTAAAATCAGGGCGGATAAGAGTTTACATTAACACACTCAATTTTGTATTTGTTCCCACTTGTTATGCATAGAAACAAACCAACATTTTCCAAACGAGTATTATATCTATGTTTGTAAGGACATTGGTTAGAGGCCCCTTCATTTTCAAATAAACTATGTACTATAAGATCTCACAACGTTTTCAATCTTCGTTTAGAGACTCCCACAAATCCATGCGGACTGTTTTATAGTAAAAGGACTAGAGATCTCTACCATTCTTCATTTTCTGCTTCTGATAGACTGCTCTAAGTCGCAAGTCTTCTCAAATTTCTGTCTCCAAAGTTGTTCCTTCATCCTTTCATTCTTTGGATAATTCCAGCCACAAGAAGCATCAACCCAAATCTCCTCTTGAGGTGAGTATGTAGCATAGAGTTCCTAGCCTCCAACCAATGGGCTATCTCTATATAGCCTTTTTTCTTCTCTTTATAATGCCCTTCCAACTTAATTTTTGCAGTTTCTTTGCCAACCTTGGTATGTTCAATATTTCTTTTGGAGACACTTTAGCACTCCCTGTGCTCAGCTACCTTATATTTGTACCTTTTGCAGTCACATTGGCCAGGTTTCACCACTGGTGGACATTAATAACTAAATTAAATTAGATTCACATTATATCAAATCTTTGTTTAGAGACTCCCACAAATCCATGCGGACTGTTTTATAGTAAAAGGACTAGAGATCTCTACCATTCTTCATTTTCTGCTTCTGATAGACTGCTCTAAGTCACAAGTCTTCTCAAATTTCTGTCTCCAAACTTGTTCCTTCATCCTTTCATTCTTTGGATAATTCCAGCCACAAGAAGCATCAACCCAAATCTCCTCTTGAGGTGAGTATGTAGCATAGAGTTCCTAGCCTCCAACCAATGGGCTATCTCTATATAGCCTTTTTTCTTCTCTTTATAATGCCCTTCCAACTTAATTTTTGCAGTTTCTTTGCCAACCTTGGTATGTTCAATATTTCTTTTGGAGACACTTTAGCACTCCCTGTGCTCAGCTACCTTATATTTGTACCTTTTGCAGTCACATTGGCCAAGTTTCACCACTGGTGGACATTAATAACTAAATTAAATTAGATTCACATTATATCAAATTAAAGGGTAACAGTTAGTCTATCAACAGAATGAACTGTTGAAGGGCATTCATCCAAAACTTTATATAAAACATTATACTGTTTGCCTGACATTTCTGCGAAAAGATCAACGAAAAGAAATATCTCTGCAATCGAAATCTTGTAATCATCAGTAATTTCAGTATATTTCTTGACATTGTCTTGGTACAACTTCAGCATCATCAAGATAGAAGCCAAATCTCACATTGCAAGTGCTCTTCTTAGAAAATCAATAAGATGTGTTATTGCACATTAAAAAATTTACTTCATAAAAGGAAACCAACATATATAAATATATTTTCATAATTACTGAATTACCTTCAATGGGGGCCGGCCACCACCCAGAGCAAGAACAGTATCCCTAAATCTTTTTCCTGTCTCCTTGACAGCCTGAAACAGCAAATCATAATTGTAAGAATTCTACAACAAGTGGTACTAAAAAAAGAAGCAAAAGTAGAAGGGTATGAAAAATAGCTTGAAATTATTAATGAACAAGCTCAATTAGAATAAGTTTTATTGGACTAATTCTACTATCCACACACACACACACACACACACACATATATATATATATATATTAGCTATCGACAGTTACTCGATTCATAAGAATAATTGAGCATTTATTTGGGCAGCAACTAAACTACTACTTCACCATCCCTCCATCATCATACTCTAATTATATATTCTACCATCATCACAATTCTGATCAGGTGTTATTACAATGTTAAGAGAATAAAATTCAGACAAGGATTCATTCAATATACCTATTTATAGCCACTCAATTCTTCAGTATTTTCAAGCATTTACTTGGGCAGTAACTTAAATTACATTTCAACATCCTTCTTGGCTTTTTTTAGTCTAACATACTTCAATGATATAGATTTTGCAATCATGACAGTTATTGCCTGACGAAGTGTTTTGCAATTTTTGCTCCTACAAATTAGTGACATGTAATGGGAGCCCAACAGCCAGCATGAAAAGACATTTTGAGGCAAGTAAGCTAATATACTGTTGCAACATATATTAGAAAGATGGCTTGGACTAGAGGACTATTGTGGGGTAGTCTGGACACTGAACAGATTCGTTCATTCCCCCTTTTTATGAGATTGGAAATTCTCTGGTCTATCTCTTGTTCATCAGTGAAAAAGTTCAAATTTCTGGTCCATTTTCAAATTTTTTCCCTTAAGAGATGATGCCAAGAGGTATGACGAATGTAATATGGCTTTGTTTAGCAGATCCATTATGATCCACATGCAGTTGTTAATTGTTATTGCATGCAAGCTTCTTCAACAGGGGCCAAGAAAAATTCTCTACGGTGATGCATTCACTTCAACAATTTGGCATAATGGGGTCATGCTGACATGGCCACCTAGCTGATAAAGTAGTACACCAATGCATATTTGTTTTTATTCATTACCACTGCCATAACTAGTCTAGTGCGTAGGTCTGCTTTATGACTTATCACTATTATTAAAATCCATACATAAGAGAGAAAGATAGAATGGACCCACCACCAATCCCTAATGTTGAAATTCTAATGCAAGAGAGAATTTCTAGACATGATAATTACTAGTGACTATTTGTTTATATGTTTTTCTTTTATTCATTATTTCATTCATCAGGTGATCAAGCAATCATACAAATGCAATGCACAAAAGACGAAACACTAGAGATTCGGCCAAAGGCCAGGGAAAAACCCACAAGGGGAAAACCCATCAATTGTTTCCTAGTAGATTCTTTGCCAACAAGAGAAATCCAAGTCAAACTATCCAATAATGATCTAATTTCCAAGACAGCCCTCCAAACTACTCCTTTTTGTAGATTGAATCATCTTAAATAGTAGTCTTCCTATAGTTTGCATCACCCAAAGATAATATGCCTCTTGTAACTCGCATTCACAGAGATGATATACTTCTTGTAACTCACATTCACAGAGCCTCCTGTAGGCTGTAACTCACATTCACAGAGATGATACACCTCCTATAACTCACATTCACAGAGATGATATACCTCCTGTAACTCGCATTCAGAGAACCTCTTGTAACTCACATTCACATAGATGATATACTTCCTGTAACTCGTATTCACAAAGCTTCTTGTAGCTCGCATGATACATAGATATTTGCCTTCATGTAGCTTGTCTTCTCACAGAAACATAGTGTCTTATCAAGCCCGCGTACCACAAAAATATATGCCTCAGATATCCAAATTTTTCTTCCACAAATGTGCACCAAATTGCTTTCCAAATGGAGGAGACTAGGTGCCAAGATATAGTTGTTCATTATGCGAAGAGACATGTCTTTTGGGAAGGTCGACTTGTCTTTCTTGGAGGGCCGACTTGGCAACTTGGTGAGACAAATGACTTTGACAAATTTCGAATTTTATTTCTTTTGCAAGGGTCATGAAGAACATGCCCTTCTAAATTTTCTTTTCACCAATATAAAGCATGAAGAACATGCTTTGATAATAAAAATAATAATAATGATTTTTCTTCTTTTTATTTTTACATAAAATATATATTGATACAATGACATTTATGAAGAACGAACCTAGTTACAATTCCAACACTCCCTCTTAACTAGGGAGGTATTCATTATGACTTATCATGATATTCTCAAGTTGAGAACTTATATAACAAAGGATCTGAATTCATAAGCATCAATGATAATAACATCATCATAACTAGCATTGTCAAAATACGAAGGCCTTGACAAGTACGCTCCATCTCTCCACTAGATCAGAGCACAATGTAGGAAGGCATTCAATTGGACACCACCTCCTCTCAAAGCACATACCCCACTTAGGTGTTCACTAAGGTATGTCCTCACAGGACCATTTCCAAATCCCAAGGAAAATTTTGTCCACCGGACCATTCTTTACCAAGTCCATGTACTTGACTCTCACAACTATTACTCCTGGTCACAATACATGACTCAAGAATGTTCGTCCCTCATGCTTATCCAATCTACCATTCCCCATGCCTGTGTTCATGCAGTAGGCTTACGACGGTTAGTCCTGACCATAGTACATGACACATAGAGAACACGGTGTCCATCCTTACTCCTTCTCAATCCTGGGAGGGGATAACTACAAGCCTAAGCTTGCGTCCGAAGTAATCATATGTCACTTACATCACCTACATGTTCATCCATGGAGACCTTGTTTGTAGCTTCTCGACTCTTATCTACACCATACTCTCGAATCATCAAGCGCTTTCATCTTTTATGAAAAGCTAGGTTCTTGATAATCTTTGAAGAGAATCATGATTGAATCCAGCACATCATCAAATAATCCATCAAAGATTTTGCGAAGCCAAACTACTTCACAGCTAATTGTACCTGTTGACCACTACGTATCAACTTCCCATAGTAGTACGCCCCCTTTTTTTCGCAAAAGGGATAGCGCTTGATTGACATGTCCGTGCCATTCAACAGTCATCGTCAACTTGATCATATTATGTTGTAAACCCAGTCTGCATGTGTGAATTATAAATAATCTTAGCAGAGCTAAGTCATGTATGTAAATTGCCTAGGTGGACCTAATTTTCTAGTGATAATCTACGTTCCGGAAGGTTTCTTGTCTCACCGATCCATGAACCTTCAGCCTAACCCCAAAGTTGGAATGAATTTTGTCAAGAATCTTAGGGGAATCCTAGTGCATTGATCTGCTAGATTATAGTTGTGTCGCAGAACTGGGTGGTCTATGAGGATCTATGTCAAATGGGTTTTCCCCCTTGAGATGTAAAATTGTAAAAGTCATGATGTAAAGTGTCTTGGAGGGTTAGAAAATGTTTTAATCCCCTCATACGTCCTAAGTCCTAGGTCCTAGGTGATTTTTCCAAAGGCTAAGTTCGAGGATCCATTTAAAAATAAAAATTAAAAAAAATAAAAAATAAAATAGAAATAATAATAAAATTTAAAAAAATAATAATTAAAAAATAAAATAAAAACTTAAAAAATAATAAAATAATAATAGGTCAAATTTTTAAGTAAATAAATGCAAAATTTCATTTTTTTAATGCATCTAAAAATTCGACGAATGAGATTAAAAGATGTTTTGATCCTCATCGACGGTTGAGATCATTTTGACATGGATCACTCGAACTAGCCGTTGGGAATTTTTCCTTTAAATAGGGTGCTAGGGGTCATTTGAGAGGATTCAATCTGTGAGTCTTGTGCTAAAGAAAGCTCCCTTGTAAACCTTTTCTGGTGCAAATAAAGAAAGACTTTGGGGTTGAAATCTCGCTGGTGTTACTCTCCTAAAGTGTTGTGAGCTATTTTATTTTCTGCGTAATTTTACTTTCAGCCATTAGTAATAGCTTGATGTAGAGTATTGTTGAACATAGGTATCTTGTTCACTTACTAGGGTTTGAATAGTAATAGAATTTCTGAAATAATGGCAGGTATCTCCATTGCATCTGGAATTTAATATTGTTTTTTCCCTCTTTATTGATGGTTGAAGTGAGCTATGTAGGAAACCCTTATTGAGAAAATTAGTGGGCGTTTGGGGAAGTTCTCGACTAAACCAGCCAACTCCGCAAAGCTTTTTGTTGAAGAGCCCAGCCAGTTTTGATCCTAGGTTTATCATTTAAGTTTATTTTATGAATGCATGAAAGTTTTTCTAAAGTATCTCATAGTAAATCTAAAATTTTGAAAATATTACTGTTGATTATTGATAAATCTAGCTATTTAAGAGTTTGAGATGATCTTAGTCATTGATGGGGATCTAATCATGGTCGTTAGTTCACCAATGAGAGATTATAAGAGAAACTCGATAGGTAGATGGAGAACACAATGGAGACGTTGAGTTCCTTGGCAGATTGAGTTATCTCACTACAGTGGTCGAGCAGGGAAGAAGAGTTCGAGCCAAATGGGACATCGAGACAAAGAAGGAGTAGGGATAGTGATTCCGGAGGGGTTTCCAATTCTAGAGAGGAAACAACAAAGAGGTCGAGTTATTCCACTAGAAGACGCGCAGGGACTGCGAGGGCAGCGTCAGTAAGGCAGTTCAATTTGGCTAAGAAGGTGATCGATTCTGTTGATAGAGGCCGGGAAAATTTTCTAGAGAGCTAGAGGATCACCTCTAGTAGCAGCAGCAGGCAAAACAACTTGATCAGAGGCAAATTCAAGTTGTCCGTCTGAGGGTCTGCGCAAGGGTTTTTGAGCTCCAATTTTCTGAGGCAGGTTGTGTCGCGATTGCGAAAATTCTCTCCAATAAATTAGGCTAGATTATTTGTTGAGGATAGCCAGTTTGCCATCCAGATTGTAGTCAGAAATTTCAATGTTGCATACTAATAATAAAACCCCCATTTGTTGCACCAAGTTTCCCACATTGAGTTTTTCCGAGGACACTTGTCCAAATATAACTATGTCAATTTTATTGTGTGCGCACTATTGCTTTCTCAGTTTTAGTATTTTATTTTTTGTAGTGTGTTTATGGTGAAAATTGCAGTTGTGATTTTATTCGTTATCTGTCGTAGCAAAGAAACTGCACTTAATATTAATCAATTAGGGCAATAATTTCCAGTTACTGCAATAGGTTGAAAATTTCACTAGCTAGAAAGCGTTTAGCTCAAATAGAAAACTAAAATATTTTTATTTTTAAATAAGAGGATTGTTGAGAATGGCTTACCTTGGCCACAATTTTACATCTTAGATGTCAAGTTGTGAATCACATTTACCCTTAAGTTAGTCATGCGCTTTGGGTGATGAAGTGTGTTTGGAATCAAGAAGATTCTATTACCCCCACCCATGTCTATCATCTTCCACAATGCTTTGAATCCAGCTAGGAGCAGCCTCTAGCAAAACACCTCAAATCTTTGGGTTAAGTATGTAGTAAGAGAAACTTTCCCTTCATTGAAACCATAGTTTTAAAAACGGTCGTTTCGAAACGGAAACGGGCGAGTTGGTCCATTCCATTGCCCTCCGGAGTGACTCGGTACAAAAAACGGCTCGGTTGGCCAAGTCAGCCATGACTCGGCCGAGTCATGGCTGACTCGGCCAACTCGGCCGTTTCCCGTACTGACTCGGCTGAGTCACAAACAGCAGCCCGTAACCCACTAAAACAACGATTTAACATTATTTTAATGAAATTTTAAGGGGTTTGCTGATTGGTTTGGACTTCAAGGTGTTTTATGAATTAGATAAATGTTATTTGGGGTCCATTTCCCCCTCCCAAACCCTATTTAACACACTCAAATGCTCTCTACTATTGATATGCTATTCAAATTTCATGGTAATGTTAAATTCTCCTTAATCTTCATTTTCATCCTTTTACTTAAATTTTTAACATTACCATGAAATGACTCAGGATGTTTGAGAGTGGTTCCGGCCTCATTGGATTTCATATGGAGAAAGTAGAATTTTAGATTTCATTCAAAATCCAGCAGACTTTATCAGTTTTTCAGGATTTTAGGATTGGGGGATTGCAATGTTTCCATTGAATTTTGTCATGTATTAGGGTATGGAACTCGTATTTAATCAAGAGCACCAAGCCCTCTATGCAGGGGAGACTCCCAATAATCAAGAGAATGTAGGGTACTAGGTTATGAAACTTGTATTTAATCAAGAGCACTAAGGTTGTTCGACTATGTAGGAGGTGACTCCCAATCAAGCACGAGACAAGAAATTAGAATTTCTCGTGGCTGATTTTGAATATTTCTATTTTCATTATGTGATTATTCATGAGTAAATGTGATGTAAATTTAGAGAC
>APFE030729977.1:425989-440139 GCA_000404065.3 Pinus taeda
CCCGCTCCCGTTTTCGCTCCTGCTCCCAAGTAACACAAAGAAGAGAAACCGTTTGGATAAAAAACGGTTAAATGATCTAGTTTATGTCCAATACAACCTCCGGCTCAGACAAAACCATTTGCTGAACAAAAGACCTGATTCAGATCCCATTGTGTTGGAAGACATTGATCCAACATCAGATTGGGTAGTGGAGAGTCGTCCAACAGAGTTTGATCCTGATGAGGGTCTTGATTTAGATTTAGATATCGAAACATCAGTTGAACTTGAACATGTTGTTCAGTTGAATGCAGATCCCAATCCACTAGCCTCAGTCTCACAGCCAGCAAGGACTCTAGTTGTAGGTGCTTCCTCTGCTTAGCCACGACAGAAGCACAGCTGCATATCTACTCTATCTCAGCTTGCATCTGCTGCAGTTGCACAGCCTGCTAGTGGTACGACTTCTACAGCTGCAGTTGGAGATGATGATGATGATGAGCCGTGGGGCCCCCTGTCTGACTTTGATGATGATCCAAAGATTGATCGACATGATCTTGGCTCCTCTGGCAGTAGCTACTAGCCAGTAGTACTAGTACTGGAGTCTGGTCACCGTCACAGTTTACTTTTGTTGTAGAGGCCATTTCTAGCCTCCTTGTTTATGTGTTTTTTGTTTTGAGTCTTTGATCATGTATGACAGTTGACTATGTATTGCCATTGGGTACCATTTTGATATAATGGATTGGTTCATGAGCCTACTTTGATCATATGTTGTCTTCCATCTATATTATAATGCTGTGTTTGGAAACATGAATGAAAATCTTTAAAATTATGTTTAAAATCTTTAAAATTATGTTTTTTTATAAAAAAAATTAATATTTAATGTATTTTTTACAATGACCGAGTCATTGAAATCGAGCCGGCCGAGTCATTACCGTTTCGGAGTCGGAGTCGGAGTCGATCCTTGGCCGAGTCGGAGTCGGAGTCAGAGTTTTAAAACTATGATTGAAACTACCCCCAAGAAGGGTTTGTCCAACCTCCAGTTCTAATTGCTCTAGAACGCAACAAAAGTGATAGAGAATATTGGTGCCTTGTCTACTCCCTCCACATGGGTATGTCGCCCCTCAATGGATCATCCCTCCAACCTTTTTGTAATCCTTACTAATTGTGTTATCATCTTATTAAATTCCTTTTACAACATTAACTGAAAAAATAGAAAATAGAAAAATCCAACCCACAATTTTGAGACAAAAGAGCTCTATTATGGCATAGAGTGATGTCATAGTTCAACAACTTGAAAAAGAGGTGAAGCTAGCCTTTTATAATTTAAATTTTAATTTCTAGATAACAGCAAGTTCAGGATCTCTCTCCAAAATAATCTTTTACTTGTCATTCACATGTCGAACACTAAGTAAATTATAAAATAATATATTTTTAATACAATGATTTTTTCAATAAGGGAGTTTGAGCTAGCTCAAATGACCCTTGGAAGTCAAATGTTCCACTTGCATTGATCCTGAAAAGGCAAAAAGTAGAAAATGGTAGTTAGAATATGCTCAATGTTCCACTTGG
Organism: Pinus taeda; assembly: GCA_000404065.3. Taxonomy (NCBI): domain Eukaryota; kingdom Viridiplantae; phylum Streptophyta; class Pinopsida; order Pinales; family Pinaceae; genus Pinus; species Pinus taeda. The sequence continues at coordinate 427,535 of APFE030729977.1, forward strand.
ATGACCCAACAACCAACTTACTTGGCTCGACTCGCTTGCTTTGAGTGACTTTTATCCATGAAAAGCTTGACTTGGTCTTTGGAGACTTCGATTTGGTTGAGTTTGTGCATTTGGCTAGATCTTCAATGCCCCTGAAAATTTGGGGATTCTTTCCCCTCCACTTTGTCTAGTCGATTTTGCAGACCACTTTTGACATATTGCATGTCTCATTCTATCAAAATTTGCCTTGGTTATGTTAGTTGCAAACCCCACAAATCAAACCACCTTTGACTACCATTTTCTTGATGATGTCTTCATATTTTGGAAAATTTTCAACGTGGAATGTCATATACATTTTTGTATTTTTTCTTGAGCATTTTGAGACTAAATTGACATTTTGCCTTCCACGATCATATGCACTAGGAGATGTGTAATACCTCAAGCAGTGTGAACATGTTGAAAAATTGTGACACTCCCATGTTGAGAACTACCTAATGAATACACCATGACTAGAGAATGCATGTAGATTCATGACACAACCATGTGGGAATGACAAGTGCACCCGACATGGGCTGGACTAGCCCGTACATTGGAGATCACACCTACAGTCTAATGGTTCCTCTAAACCATGAGTCCCAACAAGATCTATCCCATCACCCCAATATTATACAAGAGAAAAGGACTAGGGACTTCAACCCAAAGCGATTGGCAACGGTGAACCATAATAGGCATAGGATACCATAATACAGGGCCTTCACATGTGTTACAAGTCTTTTGACTTGTGTTCTTTGTGCTTACAATTGTGCTACCAAAAATAAGTGCATATATACACCTGTTGAACTAAGGGGTAACAATTGGCTACAATTATGGGGGACACGTGCTCCACTCGAGAGGATGTGACAGCTCGAAAATCTTCCACCTATAAAATGAAACAACCTCACAAAATAGATGTAAATTATTAGGAGGTAGTACGACATGAAGTCTTGTTCTTTCGTGGAGATGGAAGCAAATCGAAATGAAAAGCATCTAAGTAACACAAAAATGTATATCGATCTAATAAATGCAAATATCATCACATAAATGAAATGATATCACACAAGCAAAATTTGCAACAAATAACTTAGTACATTACGATAAATGAATAGAAGCTAAACTAATCTAATGTGCATGCTAAAGCGTTTCCTCATCCTACCTACTCTAATCAAAGGAAATGAAGTATGTTGGGTAAAATCATATAGTCAATGCAACAGGTATATAAATTTATCATTACCTAGGGTTTTACCTTTGTGCTTGGTTACTAGGTGAAACAATGAAACATCAACCCTCTAATAAGTATACCTCAGAACTTCTCTCAAGGCTTGGACAAGCAAAACAGTGAGATGATCATCTTGAAAAAGAAGAGCTATGGAATACCACAGTTCCCCTATGTTATAGCATGATTCCTCAATCCATATAATGATCCTTCTCATGTGGGCATAAACCACTCATCACCATTGTTTCTTAAATTGGTAGGCAAAGAAGGTTTTGATGGCAAATCCAACTAGAACCTACACAAAGATTGTTTGAACAGCAAGTATTTATCTTCTTACAACCATATATAATAGGTATAACAGCTCCATTTTGTCTTCTATTGTGGTAAGAAGCTATCATACTCAAATTTGTGGTGATTCAAGCTCATTTTCTTAGCATATTGAATACTTTTCCATCGCTGATCTGCAATAGTAATTTGTCGTTACATCATAAATCAGATCAGAGTTTGGTTATTTAACTAACTCCTACCTCTTCCATATACTTCATCTAGGCACTCATATATCATTTCATTGCTCGAGTTGTTGTGTGTAGGGATACCATCCAAGGGCTTTAGCAGAAGTTGGCCTAAAGCGAGAGGAATATGTTTGCGCTGACATTGGGTGTACTCCTTATAGTGCTTACTATGTACCAGTGTCAGTTAAACCTTGCCAACATTGCTAATTTGAGCAGGAACTATACCCATATGATTAATGTACTCAAAAACCATCAATATCAAATGGTGAACTCTATGACATTGAATTCAGATTCATATAATTTTCATGAACCACTAATATTGAACAGTAGACTTTTGTAATTTTGAACTCACCCCATATAATATCCACGAATATATGTTGGCACTTAACATACAATTTTGTATACATAAATCTAGTGTTAATATTTATTATGAAGCAAGACCTCAATTTTGAATATATGTCAAGGGGAGTATGTGAAAATTCCAATCCTCAAGGAACCCCTACTGTAGCAAAAACTGAATTTACTTCTCCTACTTGATTTTAATATACATTATCAAGTTATCTTCTGAAAAATACTAAAGTAAATTACTTATGCAGCCTACACCAATTTAATTTGATTACATGAAACGAGAAACTGAGCAAAGAACAAGATACATAGGACACAGTTATTTTTGGACAAAATAGTCCTCGGAAAAACCCAATGAGACAAAACCGATGCAGCATCTCTGAGGGTTTTATATTATTAAGCAGTGGTTCTAAATAAATTGTTGGATGCCCTCTCAGCAATCCAATAACAAAGAAAAAATATAATTGCATAAAACTGAGTGAGATTACCTCACTTCACTCAACAGTTTCTGATTGATCCATCAGCAGAACTGGTCAACCTTAGCTATCTTTGCGCTGGCCCTGCGTATGCCCTGCGCCAACCTTACAGTCTCTGCATCATCTCTGTGCTGTCTCTTCTGCCTCCAAGTCTGCGTCAACCTTTCCTGGTTGTTCTGGCAGCTCCTCGGCTGAATTCTGAAATTCTGCGTGAGGGCAGCCTCACTTTTGCACTGGACATTCTAGCTTTGTGCCAAGCCTGCGTGGGCCCAAACTGGCCCAGCGCCAGTCCTTCTAGATGTTGTATTGCCTCCACTAGTGGCTCTCCACCTCTCTGTCCAATATTCTCGAACTATCCCTGCCTCTCTGCTGCAGAATGATCACAAAGTTAGAATTTCTCAGCTTCCGAGCCCCAGAAATCGAACTCTAGATCAATTCTTTCTCTCCATGTGTGTTTCTAAATGAACCCCAAGCCTCCTTCTTATACTTTTCTCACTGAGACTTCAACGGCCGAGATTAAGTCTCTAATCAACAGCTAAGATTAAAACCTGAGTTGATTCACTTTCTAAGACATTCTCACCCATATTTTGATTAATACCCATTAATACTTTAATTTTCCTAAGTTCAAACTTAGGAGCCCCATTAAAAATATTAATTATTTTAATAAAATACAATGCAGGTGGAATTTCACCAAACGGTTTCTAGGTTCTTTAGAACTCGTGTCTTAGCCTCTCCACCAATTTCCATGGCTAGAGCACATCCGATGCTACAAAAAACTTACAGTGTAGGCACCTTTTGTTGAAAAATCATTGCATGTAGATATTAGGTTTGATTCCTCTTTTCTTGATAATTACTTGTGATTTATGTTGGCTTAGTTTACTTCTTTATTATGTTGTCTTTCATCAAGCAATTCCCAAGTTAAATGTATGAAGATCACAAGAACAAGGAACACAAGATATAAGCACTCAACCAGGGCAAAACCCCTATCTAAGGGAAAACCTAGTCTAACTCTTCCACTAGTAGATTCAAATCAAGATGAGACAATCCAAGACCCTTTAGACCTAGAAAAAGAACTCCTCCAAGCACCAAATCAACCCTTCCTTCAAGTAGATATATTCTGCAAAGTCTACAAGTGTAAGCTCCCCAACTATAGCTTCAATTTAGAATTTTGGCCCCCTAACTACAGAATTTCAAACTTGCAGTTACTTCAGAATTTCGGCCCCCAACAAATTGTCTAGAAACCCTACAAGACTTTGCACATGTGAGAGATAGATGCCCAAAACCTTGATTTTGCTTCTTCCTTCGATTAGCTTTTCTTCTACAATTCGCTCTCTTTTTCATCATTTTTCTCATGTAGATCAAACTTGTGAGTGTGTGCTTCCAAATGAGTCAAGCTCCCTCTATTTACACAAATTCTGCTGGGTCGAATTCCCTCTTTCTGGGCAGACTTCTCCAGGACAGGACCAACTTGGTGACAAGGTGACAAATGACACTTTCGACTCAAAAATAAATTTCTTTACATGATACAAATGTCCAAGAAAGATCTAATGAATGTGACGAAGACTCTTTTGATTCATGAAAAACCCTAGAAGCCTTCAATGGAGGCTATGACCTAGAAAATAAATAAAAGGGCATGAAACCCATACTTCAAAAAACTTTATTTTACAATATTTTTTTCTTTTGACAAACACAATTATGAAGACCGACACTAGTTACATTCTTTGTTATGTAAAAATTAGCTAGGGTTATGTAAAATTAGATTAGCTGTAGTTATTTAGGCAAAAAGGAATGACCAAAGATCATGCCCTTTCACCAAGAGGCACCTAAGGTTGTATATAACCAGGGCTCTCTCTAAAAATGTAATCATTTCAATTCAGTATCCATTTATTAATAAGATATATATATATATATATTATATATATATATATATAATAAATATTATATATATATATATATATATATATATATATATATATATAATATATTATATATATATGGTATATGTATGTATTTTTGTTTACCATTGAAGTCTGTTACTTCATCTGGTATCAGAGCGACGAATCCTCTCGCTTGTGCTGGTTTCACGCACCCATCCCAAATTCTTTTCGTTGTGCGTGTCATTCCTGTTGTAGTCACCCACTCTCTGCCCTTATCACTGAAAACCATCGTGCCACTGCCGCCCTCGACTCCGCTATCGTGATCCCGTCAGCCCTTGCTTCGTCTTGCAACTGCGCTGCCACCATTACCTGTGCCTTGTTGTTTCCACACTATCGCTCGACTCCCATACCCACACGCCTTTCCATCTGCTGCCAATCGTGATTCTGTTGTTCTTCCACCATGCTCTTATACCTGACTCCACCTCCCTGTCCACGCACCCTCCGCCATACAGATCCTCTACGAATACGTTAAAACCCTCCGTCCAGCCCGCACACCACATCCCTTGTTGCCTACCGTCCACAGTCGTCATATTGTTATTCCCTTATTAGCTCCGTCCCAAATCCATAGCCCATCGTTAAATCTGCGGTAAAATTCGCTAGTTTTTTTTTGAATAGTTAAAAGATACGACGTGACTGTCCGTAGTTGACGCATATGATATATATAATATAATTATAATGTTAATTTAATTATAATATATGTATATGATACCATAATTTATATATAATATATAATATAATTACATATAAGTTATATATATAAGGTAATTTAATTAATTTTTTTAATTAATTAATATATATATAATAATATATAATATATATATAATATATATATATATTATTAATTAAAATTTTAAACTAGCAGATAAATACACGCCCCCACAAACTCGCTCAATGTTGACAATTGCAATGGCGGATTTCCAAAAAAATTGGTTGACGTAGAGTATAAGATAAATAACAACCACGACGAGGTCAATAAAAGATTAAATGATTTCCAAATCAAGCTTAATGGGCAGGCTGACAATATCAAAAATCTTCAGGATACAACAAATCGAATAGAAATAAAGATGGAAAATCACTGTGTCCAAACAGAAGTAGATCTCAAAGAGGCCTTAACATTGCTAAAACCTCTATGTAAAAAGATGAATTATACAACCGCACAACTACTACAAGAAGATGAAGAAAATCAAGTACACAACTCATCAGATTCAACGAAATCAACAGACTCTCATGAAAAAGCTGAATCCCCAAAAAAATCAGTGACACCCCACCAAGAAATAAGTAACGTGACTCTTACAAACAAGCAACTCTGGGATACCTTTACCAATCAACACCCCTTTTCGCTCAACCATTAGCAACATACCAGCGAAGGGCAAAAGTCGAGATGCCTAAATTCGATGGAAACGAAAAAAACAATGTTGCATGAATAAATAAAGCAGAAGAATACTTTCAGATATATGACATCAATGATGATGACAAAAAAGCTCAGGCACACATCCATGAAAATGGAAGGGGAAGCATATAATTGGTATATGTGGTGGAAACAGACAACACACGTCATTAGTTGGAGAAAATTTAAGGATGCATTCTTTAAAAGATTCCAAGGTGTAAAGGAATAACAGTTCTTTTCAAAACTCATCAAATTACGACAAAAAGAAAGTGTGGACGAATACACTCAAGAATGGGAGACCTTAGTAACACGAGTCCCTGGGTTATCAGAATCTCATCTAATTCAATCATACGTCTCGGGACTCAAAACCCATTTACAAGTAGAACTTGAGATGCATGACATTACATCAACAGAAGTAGCAAGACGACAAGCAAAAACAGCCAAGAAAATTGAACAAATATTTTGGTCAAAATCAGAAAAAACTTATTCAAGACGAAGAGTACCCCAGTATGTGGACTCAAACAATACAAGATACGTTCCACCACATCGTCGTGAAGATGAAAAATATAATGTGGCAACGCAAAGGATAAAAGAGGGTAAATGCAAATGTTGTGGTGAGAAGTGGGACCCAAACATAGATGTGCTAAAGGAAAAGAACCAAAGAACCTATATAATTGTGAAGCAACCAATGATTCAAACAATGAAAATTCTGACATAGAAGAAACAGAAGATGCCCCAGAATTCTCACTAGAATTAGATGACGGAAGTATCTCGCAAGTGTCATTATCAGCTATGACAGGTATATCACAACCTCAGACCTTAAAGTTAAAAGGACACATAAAGAAGAACAACGTAGTGGTTCTCATCGACTCTGGTAGCACACACAATTTTTTAGATGCAATTGTGGCAAAGAGACTCAATATTTTTGCATTTCCCTTACCAAACATGAAAGTGATGGTAGCTGATGGTAAGAAGATTGAAAAGGTGGGGAAATGTCATAAGGTCAATTTGCAAATTCAAGACTTTAGTTTAGAGTCTCTGTTCTTCACGGTACCATTAGGAGGAGTAGATGTATTCTTAGGTATCCAATGGCTATGAACTTTAGGTACTTATGCCGCCAACCATCAAGTACAATTTATAAAATTCAAATGGGGAGGTCAGAAGTACAAATTACACAGATTCCAAGCACCAGAGAATCAAATTGTATCATCATCTCAGATGATGAAGATGATTCGAAAAGGAGCATCCACTTATGTAATACAATGTCACCAATTAGAAATGTTATCTGCAAATATGACCAGTGAAGAGTCACCAGAGATACAAGATCTAATTCAGAAGCATGAAAAAGTATTTCAAGACCTACCTATGAAGATGCCGCCTAATAGGGAAATTGAGCATACAATAGAAGTCAAGGCAGGGACAAACCCCGTCAACATCAAGCCATACCGATATCCACATCACCAAAAAACGGAAATTGAGAGATTAATCCAAGACCTTTTAAAGTGTGGGATCATCTCGAAAAGTAAAAGTCCTTACGTTGCTCCAGTGGTATTGGTAAGAAAGAAGGATGGTTCATTCAGGCTATGCATTGATTATAGAGGATTAAACAAAATAAAAATCAAAAACAAGTTCCCAATTCCCTTTATCGACGAAATTTTGGATGAGCTACATGGCGTAAAGTACTTCTCAAAATTGAACTTAAGATCAGGCTACTATCAAATTAGAATCAGATTGGAAGACATACCAAAAACGGCATTCCGAACACACGAAAGTCGCTGTGAATTTTAAGTAATGCCATTTGGATTAACCAATGCACCAGCAACGTTTCAAGCAACTATGAACGAATTATTTCGTCCACATCTTAGGAAGTTTGTATTAGTATTCTTTGACGATATTCTAATTTTACAGTCAAACTTGGAAAGAGCACTTGCAATATCTAGACAAAGTTCTTACACTACTTAAAGAACATCAATTTTATGCAAAAAAAATCCAAATGCACCTTCGGAAAGGAAGAAGTAGAATACCTTGGACACATTATATCCCATGAAGGCGTAAAGGCGGACCCAAATAAAATCAAAGCTATAAAAGAATGGACCAAACTTGTCAACATATCCAAGCTAAGAGGGTTCTTAGGTTTGACTAGATATTACCAAAGGTTTATTAAAAACTATGCACATATAACTGCACCTCTAACAAATCTTTTAAAGAAGAATTCATTTCTATGGGATGAGGAAGCAGGAATGTGTTTTGAAAAATTAAAGGAAATTATGCCTAATGCTCCCATATTAGCAACACCAGATTTTTCTAAACCATTTATCATTGAGTGTGATGCTTCTGGATTCGGTATAGGTGCAGTATTAATGCAACAAGGACATCCAATAGCTTTTGAAAGTAGGAAGCTCAACAAAAGAGAACGCCTCAAATCCACATACAACAAAGAAATGGTCGCTATCATGCACGCACTAGCTAAGTGGAGGCAATATCTTTTGGGAAGTAAGTTTTCCATTCGAACAGACCACAACAGTCTCCAGCATCTCCTTCAACAAAAAACACTTTCCGAAGAACAACAAAAATGGATTGAAAAAAATGTCGCTTTTGACTTGGAAATACTACATAAAAGAGGTAAAGACAATGTCATAGCAGATGCCCTATCCAAGAAAGATGAAGAACCAACACTACTTGCAATTTCAGTTGTTGTTCCTGATTGGCTTAACGAAATTTGAAGTGAGTATGCCAAGGATCCAGAAATAATGGCAATAATCAATAACCTTCCCAACAACTCAAAATTTGAGTGGAAGAATGATATCCTATGGTACAAGGGAAGAATCTATCTAAATACAAATTCCAAGTTTAAATTTAAGATACTCAAGGAATCACATGACTCACTGTCAGCTGGACATGTAGGATTCTTTAAGACTTAGTACAATGCACGTCAATCCTTCTTTTGGAAGGGAATGAATCGCGATATTCAAAAGTATGTAACGGAATGTGACACATGTCAAAGGAATAAAAGTGAAAATGTTACGACACCAGGATTACTTCACCCTTTGAACATTCCAAATCAGAAATGGGAAAAAATCTCGATGGACTTTATCGAAGGATTACCAGTATCTGAAGGCAAGGACAAGATTTTCGTAGTAGTCGACAGACTCACCAGATATGCTCACTTTATGGCAATAAAGAAATCATACTCAGCAAAAGAAATCGCTGAAATATTTTGCAAAAATATATATAAGTAACACGGTTTTCCGAAGGTCATTATGAGTGATAGAGAGTTCAAGGGTAATTTCTAGAAGGAATTGTTCACCCATATAGGAACCTACCTAAATATGAGTTCTTCTTATCACCCTCAAACAGATGGCCAAACAGAGGTTGTCAATAAATGTTTGGAGGCCTACCTACGTTGCTACGCTACAGAAAAAACAAAATAAGTGGGCTCAATGGTTACATCTTGCTGAGTGGTGGCATAATTCCACTTATCATATGTCAGCAAAAATGATGCCATTTCAAGCTTTATATGGATATGAACCCCCGAAATGGAAGGATCTAGCTATTGTCCAGACAAATCTACCTGCTATTAAAGATCAACTAGAAGAAACCCAAAAAATCGTTCAAATATTAAAAGAAAACTTGAATAATGCAAGGAATCGTATGAAGCAACAAGTAGACCGTAACAGAACCGAAAGAGAGTTTGAAATCAGAGAATGGGTGTTTGTCAAGCTCCAACCATACAGACAATTATCCTTAAAACAGAAAGGAAAAAACAAGTTAGCACCAAAGTTCTATGGACCTTATCAGATCAACAAAAAGATTAGCCAAGTTGCATATGGTTTAAGCCTTCCAGAGACAAGTCGTGTTCACAACGTCTTCCACGTATCTTGCCTTGAAAGGGCACTAGGCAACAATCAATCAGTGCAAACAACGCTTCCATCCCTAGATGATGAGGGAAGAGTCATTCTAGAACCAGAAGGTGTTTTGTCTACTAGAGAAAGAAAGCTTTGAAATCATACTATCAAGGAATATCTGATCAAGTGGAAGGACTTACCCGAAGAAGAAGCTTCTTGGGAGAGTGAATCATTTTGTCAACATCCGTCGTTACGTATGCTTTGAAAGCAAAGCATTCTTTCGAGAGGAAGGCAATGTTATGTAAAAATTAATTAGGGTTATGTAAAATTAGATTAGCTATAGTTATTTAGGCAAAAAGGCATGACCAAAGATCATGCCCTTTCACCAAGAGGCACCTAAGTTTGTATATAACTGGGCCTCTCTCTAAAAATGTAATCATTTCAATTCAGTATTCATTTATTAATAAGATATATATATATATATATATTTCTGTTTACCATTGAAGTCTGTTCCTTCATTCTTCAACACCTTTATGAATAGTCATGTCTCTTATGTCTTAGTTAGTGCCTTATTATTATATTATGTATATTATCCCTATATTTATGTATTATATATATAACAGTTGACCACTCAACTTACGAACATGGGCATTACCCTAAACAAAGACAACACTCTGTCTACATTCGGAAGAATAACAATCCCAATATAAGATGGATTCATGATCAAAGGCATGCTAACCATAACAAAAAACATTCAGATCGAGAACCTTATCATAGACAGTCCCAAAAAAATATCAACCTAAAGCGGGCATGCTAACCATAACAAAAAACATTCAGATCGAGAACCTTATCATAGACAGTCCCAAAAAAATATCAACCTAAAGCCTCAAAGATCTTTTTGTCTCATTTTTTCCAGGGGTGACTTTTAATGTCCAAAATTAATACTATTTATATTTAAATCGTTGTGTGTGTAGGGTTGTGTCATTTAGCAATACTTTTATCTCTTATTGATTGCATATTCATCATCAATCGTATCAATCCTTTTATCAAATGATGTGTTATACTATAGGACTTTAAGGGCTGGTCCCCTTTTGCATGAATGCTCCACTAATGAACTGCTATGCTAATTACAGAAAGCCATTCACTGACAGCAGAGACATCCTCAAACAAGTGGACAGAACAACATAAGAATAGACTCAGAAAAATAATCGATCAACATGCTGATGGCAATTATTCATCAAGCACTTTCATTTTCATTGCTCATCACTTCATTCTCTATAAGGCTTACCATAATTTATTTTGTTCAAACTTTTCATAGTCTGATTTGATTTACATTGGAAAAATATCATAATGGACACAGTTCATTTACAGATGTTAAAATTTTAAAAACAATATGTCCACTCATCATAATTGTTGAAGATATAATATGAAGTTTGAACATTAATACTAATCAGAAAAATCCTTTCAATAACAATGGCACTACAAAATTAACAGGCATTTTTCTCCTCATCACAAAATGTTACTTGGCACACTCTTTTTCAAAACATTCAAAACCTATGGTGATAATAAACTACTGTATTTTAGGAACAACAGACCATATATTCATGTTAAATAAAAGTGTATATCATATAAGGCTTCACAAAGCCAATACCTTCTCATTATCCAGTCCAGCCTCTTCAAATGCTGAGAATGCATCTGCGGACAGAACCTCAGCCCACTGTAGCAAATTTGCAACAAGTCAGCATGCTCTAGAGATTGAAATTCCAGTATAAAATTACAAAGCGTGTGCATTACAAAAAAGTAAAAACAATACTATCCAATAAACTACTGAATATAAACCTATTGAAGAGCAATGCATAAGATATAGGAATGATGATATTCATGTCACAGTATTTTCACTTCATGTCAAGTCAACGACTCTTACCAAGTAATAAATAGTCATTCTTTATTTTACCTATTATTATCTTCATTCAACTATTGGTTAGACACGTGATAAATCTTCCCTTTTTAAGCTATTTCCCTCTCAAAGATCATAGTGTAGATAAGATATCTTGATTTTATTAGTCTGACAAATAACAACAACGTCTAGGTCAATGGGACGCAAAAAAGATAGTGGGAGTGTGAAAGAAGCTCCTATTGCTACAATCTCCAAAGCAGATAAAGGTCGAACTAGCTAACTAAAAGAAGAGATACAAGGTACATGAAAAATGCTTTAGCATTTTTGCTGCAATATTTGAAATTGGCACACTATTGTACATCTTCTATCCATCTTAGGGGATATCTGAATAAAATAGCCATTGGATTTGTTGACCCTGCCGCCCGCACCTACCTACACAGTTAGCGAGAAAAGCCTTCAACCCCACAAGGTGTGGTTGGTGGCAGGGAACTCAGAGAAGGGGGCTGTCACACTGATCCCAACTCTCTCCGTTTTAGCTATCTCCTAGGCTAGCTAAGGGAGGTGGTCCCTAAATGGAAAGTTAAACCTAAAGCTAAGATGAAAAGTTCTAGGAGGATTATTTGAGTTAAATAAGATTGTCAATCTGAGATCTAAAATCAAAACGAAATATAAACAATAGCCATTAACCATACGATGAGCATGTACCACACAAATGACCAGTGCCTTAAAACGTTGTTATTTCGGAAATGAAAATATTTTTTGTTTGTACTTCTTTTTATGCTCAAAATGGAAACGAATGCTTTTAAATGAAAAGGGAAAATTTGCTTTGACTTTCAAAATAGAAACGAAGCTAAGAGATCAGGGTACTTCCCTCTTGCGTAAATCCTTTTTTTTTTTGGTGTCTTAAGAGCTTGATGGCTTGAACAGCATGTGGGATCCTTGGTATCCTGGGAGGTGACTATTCCCGTCGAAGAA